>JAPYYT010001466.1:0-26795 GCA_030522565.1 Ceratosolen corneri | reverse complement strand
ATATCGCGGTATTCAACAAATGTCCGAATATTAAGATAACTCAAGATTTGAAATACAAAATTGTAACAGCATTATAGTTCAATAGATTAAAATAAACACAATTTTACAGCATTAGCCACACCAATTTGCCTCTGTTTCATTCTACCCTGCTATCTCTCTTTCTCCACTATCCGGCTCTCCCTCCCTCCACCTGGAAGAGTGTTTTCTCAGGCTTAATTCCCGAACAACCACTCATTATTAATATGATAAACCTGTATATTTTAAATCATTTGGACAACTTATTTATATGAATATAAATTTTTTTTTAATCATAAAGAAAAGAATTTTTATATTATTTAAATAAAAATAAACAATCAAATTTTTTTTAATTTAATTTAGTCTATTAGTTATGCTTATTACTTATTTATTTATATAATCAATAAATAATAAATACATAATGTTTTTATTAAAAAGATGTTTAAAATATCGGGACAAAATAATAATTACTATGAAACCAAGATATCAAATAATTTTTAACGCTATAAAAATATTTTTATTTATTGTACATATATCGATTTCTTTTATTATTATAGATATCGTTGTTGTTCTTAACGTTGATATTGTTATCAGCATCATCATAAATAACATTAAAAAAATCTATTGTTAATACTTTAGATTCTTAGTGATTATTCGTATTTCAATCATTGATTTAAAAAAAATTGATCCTATCTTTATTTACGTAATTTATACATGATCAAGAATTGAATAAAATTTGAAAAATAATATTTTATAAATTAAATTATAATTTAATTTTATTACATGAATTTAAAAAATTACTTCACATTTTAAAGGAATATATATATTTAATATTTATAAGTTTGCAGTGTTTACATAGCGTAAGACAAAATATCAGAGCAAAGATGTTGTGAAATCAACGTCACTTTTACAAAGTCAAGGTGCAATCTAGATTTAAAAATTAGAATTTAAAGTAGATTTTAAACTAGAAATTGAAATTAGAAAAAGAGAATAATACTTGATATTACTAATATTTGATTATGTTTTTCCAGAGTATTTAAGGAAATGTTTAATAATTTTTGAAAATTCTCATTTTGTTTTTGCTTATCTTGATAGAATTATAACTAAAAATGTTATAAAATTAAAATTTTCATAAAACTAAAAGATCTTTTTTAACAAAGAATATATTTAATTTTCTTTGGTACAATTTTAAAACCTAAATATTTCTATATAAAATACAATGAAGAATGTCAATAAATCCTCGAGAGTTATGTATAAAATATTTGTTTAACGATAATTGATTTTTTTAGAAATAAAACTAAAAAATTTACATTTAATGAAAAAGAGGAAAAAATATACTCGATATATTGATATATTTTATCTTCTTTGTATCTATGTTATAAGGTGTCATCATATTCCTTTAGACCTTAAAATATAAATGTGGATACATTTAAACTATCTTTTATTTAGAACAGAAATGATATTGTTAAAAACAAAGTATTTAAAACAAAATGCGTATCTTTTTCAATAAATAATTAAAATAGAAACATTATTAATTTATTTTATCAATAAATATTATAAATATTGAATAATAAAATGAACAACATATCATGGAATAAATGTTATTAGTCACTCATAACATCACTCATAACATATCATCAGAAAAATGAATATATTAGATAAATGTAGTGAAACATGTATAAAATATTTATAATATATATACAAATTTGATATCCTATACCTTCTCTATTATTTTTAATAATTAAAATTACACATATTATTCTGTATTTTGCATGAATCTATTCCAACTTCAAATTCAACATAAAATATTTTATTATTTTTTACTATTAAAACAAAACATTTTGGTAGAAAATTATTATTTATTGTTATGTATTATAGTACAATCTATTATCTTTATAAACAAATGAAAAATAATTAAAATTTTTTTTTTTATATTATTAATATTTATTTTTTCGAATTGAATAAATAAAAATACAACATAATTATATAAAACTTTCTAATTATACAACAATGATTATGTCTTTAAATATATTTAAGTAATGAAATTAAGTTTGGAAGCAAATAAATTTAGAATGTAGACATTTCACTTTATACTTATATTTATCAGCGCAATTTCCATTTCTTAAATGATTTTCGTATATTAAATAATAAAATTGGTTATTTTATGAATACATAATCTTATGAATAATTAAAAATAAAAAGATATGGTATCATTATATTACATTTTAACTAAAGCATTATAATGTTTTTATCTAAATCAAATTTTTTTTCTAATGTATAAAACCAGTGATGTTGAAATGAAATATTAAATTTATTTAGCATGAAAATATAGTGAAAAAAATTAAAACATTTTACATAGAATAAAACAATGTAATGTAAGTATAATGACATTGTTCTCTTTTCCAATTGTATAAATATAAAAATAATTTTTAAAAAATATTAAATAAAAAACTAAAAGTTAAAAAGGATTAAAAATTTATGAAAGAAAGATGAACGTATATTAGTTCACCAAATTTTTTGAAGGTAAAGTTTATTTTTTATACTTTTCTTTTTGTATAAATAAAATTTCTGCTATTTAAAATTGTATTCTATACCGTGTATTCCATAGATTTTATAAATTAATTTCCGTCCTTTTGATTTTAATTATAATTGCATTTTCATCTTTCCTTTACTATTTTTCAATTTTTAGATCGTTTAAATATATCTCATGCTAAATAGGTCGCATCATATTTTATATTCTACTGTTTCGAAATACGCTCCAATTTATTATATTAGTTTGATATTTTTCACTATTAACAATTCAATAAAATGATAAATTATTAATATTTGTATTAAGTATTTAAGCAATGATATATATTAGATATATTTTTTTATGTAAATGAAATGAATTTTATTGATCGTACACATGTTTGATAATTTCGAATGAGAAGATAAATATTCTAAAATTTACGGGCGAGTTGTGAAATGATACGAAATTATAATTGATGTAGTCAAATACGCGGAACGTTAAATTTCAAAGAATAAAATTTCATGTTACAACGTCACATGTTAAAAGTATGTAATGGCTTTAACAATTTATAGCGCTATGGTATTTAGAAGCATATCTATTAGTTTGAAATCTTCAGTAAATAATTTTTATCCAGTTTTTGTAAATTATTGATTTTGCGATTCGGTTGCTTGTGCTTCAAATTGTGCATGCTCGAGTTTTCATTCTTTGAAACTATAGTCGTCAATATAACTCTCAAATGTTGTATTCGAATCGAAAGAGGATATTTAAGCATTTTGTCAAAAACAGCAAGCATCCCATGGCCCCCATACTTGGGTGAACGTTACGCTTGTATTGAGCCTGAAGGCAATAAAGCAACTTCGAAGTGTCCTTTGTCCATTGAATTCTTTTTATCACGACATGTTCGATCATGTATGTACTTTCGGAGAGCGAATGGCGGCGTGTTGCAGTGGATCGTATGAGACGGAACGGGACACCGGGAAAGGGTGGGGCGGTTGGGAGCGAGTGCGTGTGTGCGTGCACAAGCGAGTTAGTAACGAGCTACGAGTGTATCGTAGCAGCTGTGGCGAGAGGCCATCGCTTTGGTAATGGGTAAAAAGCCACGGAGAAATGTGAAAGTGGCCGTTAGGAGGTTCACCGGGAGTTGCCGACGGTCTCTCCTTTCGCGTACGCTTGCGCGCGTGTGCAATCATATACACGAACGATCGCGTTCCTTAGTGAAGTAGTGATGAGCGCTCACATACATGAAGAGGACGCGAAAGAACGAGCGAATCGTAGTAGGAAAGGAGAGAATTACGGATGCCTATATATAACATAATTTGCGTGCATGCGCAATGGGCACCCTAGGGTATCCTGACGTCGATTGTGTTCGTCGCGACATCTGGTGGCCGGTGATGAAGACAGACCCCGAGTCGTCAAAAAAGCTGAAAATCGGAAAAACCAGGAATTATTTAACCACAAAGAGTTGCAGGGCCGTTCTGTATCTCGATTGTGATAATTATCATCCGACTAATTCTTGCAATCTCGACTCCGAAGTTCTGCCGGGTTCGTCGATAATGGCGCGCGCGTCGCCTCCGGAGACCGAGAGACCGGGTGCTCCCCCCGTGCGCATGTTCACTCCGTTCGGACGGTCTCTTTCTGTTATAGCATCCAGAGGTGAGTGGTCGTGTCGTGTCGTGCGTGCGTGTATGTAAGGGATTCTTCGTCGGCGCCGCTGCCTTCTCGAAGCACTTCTCGCTGTAATCCGCCCGCCGTTAACTGTAGGCCTGTCATCCGAGGCTTTTAACCAAAAATAAGCCATCTTCGTAACACGTAAGTCGCGTTTAAACTCGTATTTTTGCGATCGTCCATTATCTTTGCCCGTTTATAAATAAGAGATTATTTGGTGATGACGCGCATGGTTAGCACGAGCTTACCCGAGCTAAGGAAGTCTGTGCCGGCGGTTCAATTAACTATCGACACGGGCAAAATTTTCCTCACTATCTCTTGTATATTTGCCTTCTCTCTCTCTCTCTCTCTCTCTCTCTCTCTCTCTCTCTCTCTCTCGCCGTTTTCCGCTCTCTACCTGTTTATTTAACTAAATTTCTGGCATTGCCAGAAATTTGCCTTGTAATATAATCATCACTGTAAAAGATTTGGGGTACGGCGCGAATTTTCAACCTAAAGCTAATAATCGTTCTGACTTTTGGGTGTGATAATGGGAGATGGGGAGAGAGAAAGATAAAGATAGAAAAGGAGGACTAATCACAAGAGGATCATATTCTATTGGTACAAGATAATTTGCGGTGAATGAAACCTATAAAAGAAATTCCGGTTGAAGCAATTCTGATGTAACGTAAAGAGAGTAAGAGAATTAAAAATGTCGCTAAAGAAACCGGAAATGTAATAATGGCGCCACTCGGTTGTCAAGAATTCCTTTTCTGCAGTATTGGGCAACTCGATCTCAAAATAAATATTCTTACTAAATAGTTTTTTGTTTGCCCTTCGTGGCGTGTTTTATGTATTATTTTAGTCGTCCCGTTAAATGTAACATTTCACATCGTATTTTTCATAAAAGATGTGCGAAAATTCCATTTTCTCTCCTTACCGTATGGTAAATTAGTGTTAGTTTCTTAGTTAGGGTTGATGTAATTAAAAACTTAAATTTGTCTAGAAATATATTGGAAAAGTTTAGATGCACGCGGTTAAACGGTTGATATCCCCCTTTCACAATTGCGTTTCAAGTTCCATTGAGTTTCATTTTTTGAACGATGGTCTGTCTACCGGTTTTGTAGTACAATGTAGGCTCGCATCTCAATTTTTCTTTTATTCCACTAGAAAATCGTAGAAAAATCAGTAGCAGATGTTTTATAATAGAGTCAAGAAGGGGAAGATTGATTCAAAGTAAGAACGTGGCAACGGAGCAAACGCGTCACCTACGAAGCAGTGATTATTACGGCAACGCTGTTCTCTTCTTTCGCGCAAGATACAAAATGGCGTTCACCGCTACCCTTTCGAGAATATTCACAAGATCGGCGCACGCCACGTGGATGTAGTTAATCTTTCATAAATCTGTAGTTTCATCTTTTTCATAAAAATTTTATATGCTATTAATATTCTATTATAAATATTGTATTAATTTGGAATTAAATTTAATGAACCAGTGAAGTACTTCATTCTATAATCGGTATTGTTCCTTCGTTTTTGTTTTCCAATCCTATAAAAAAAAAAAAAAACACCACGGATCTATTTAAGTATTTATTGATCGTTAATTAAATAACGGTAATATTAAATGAAATTTAGCTTACTATCTTATTTATTCTTTAAAATGCGTAAGTTTTTTTAATTACTTTTTATTATATCAAGAATTCAATCATTTACATAGTTGCAATTTAAATAAATAGGTTGAATTAAATGTACCCGGATTCGGTAAATTGGAATAATTTGTCAGAAAGTTATTAGATGTATTTAATTATTAATTACTTTATTGTATATATTAATCATAGGTTTTTTTTGTTTTTATTTAGTTTTAACTGGACTGATATAGAAACACGTTCATAATGGGAAAAGAGAAGGTGCATATTAACATTGTCGTTATTGGACATGTAGATTCTGGAAAATCTACTACCACTGGTCATTTGATCTACAAGTGTGGTGGTATTGACAAACGTACTATTGAAAAGTTTGAGAAGGAAGCCCAAGAGGTAAATACTTAATAATCTTTAATTATAATTACAAAAATATAATAATTTTGTTTTTTTTTATATTTTAATGATGATAATATTTATTATTTCATTCGTGGTTTCCACCAGAGGATTAATTTCCATTGATGGTTTAATATGTCTGAATCGTTGATATAAAATAAGTTAATATAGAAAAATCTTGAATTATTAATAATAAAGTTTTATTTGTTTGTTTTTAGATGGGTAAAGGTTCCTTCAAATATGCCTGGGTATTGGATAAACTAAAGGCAGAGCGTGAACGTGGTATTACTATTGATATCGCGTTATGGAAATTTGAAACGTCAAAATATTACGTTACTATCATCGACGCTCCTGGACACAGAGATTTCATTAAAAACATGATTACGGGTACGTCGCAGGCCGATTGCGCCGTATTAATTGTCGCCGCTGGTACCGGTGAATTCGAGGCTGGTATTTCGAAGAACGGTCAAACTCGTGAGCATGCTTTGCTCGCATTCACACTTGGTGTGAAACAATTGATTGTTGGTGTTAATAAGATGGATTCCACTGAGCCACCATACTCTGAGACACGATTCGAGGAAATTAAGAAGGAAGTGTCTTCCTACATCAAAAAAATTGGATACAATCCGGCTGCTGTCGCTTTTGTACCGATTTCTGGATGGCATGGAGATAATATGTTAGAACCATCGACTAAAATGCCCTGGTTCAAGGGATGGGCTGTTGAACGTAAAGAAGGTAAAGCTGATGGTAAATGCCTCATTGAAGCTCTTGATGCTATTTTGCCACCAAGTAGGCCAACTGATAAAGCTCTCCGTCTTCCACTTCAGGTACAACTTTAAAATTGAACATTTACTTTTATATGTAATTTATATCATATACTTTATTGCTTTAAAACTTATGAATTAATGTTCAGTAGTTCATATAATTATATTAAAAATATTTTTTAACTAAATTTTAATCATAAATTAAAAATTTAGTTTGTAAAATAAAATGATTATAAAACATATATTTCATTCGTGGTTTCCACCAGAGGATTACATCCATTGATGGTTGAAGGTGTCTGACAATGCTAATTAGCAAATATTTTTAAAATGTTAATTGAATCATCTTGAAGGAATAAATTTACCTTGTTTTGAAGGACGTATACAAGATTGGTGGTATTGGAACGGTACCTGTCGGCCGTGTTGAGACTGGTGTGTTAAAGCCAGGTATGGTTGTTACCTTTGCCCCTGCTGGACTTACCACTGAAGTTAAGTCTGTTGAGATGCATCATGAAGCTCTGCAAGAAGCAGTTCCAGGGGATAACGTTGGTTTTAACGTTAAAAATGTCTCAGTTAAAGATTTGCGTCGTGGTTATGTAGCTGGTGATTCAAAGAATAATCCACCTAAGGGTGCTTCCGACTTTACTGCACAGGTGAAGATCTTTTTGATGATCAGAAAAATAAATAAGAATATATTCGCAATTGCTGTTACATGTTTTAAAAATTTGGTTGAAATATCAATTTCTATAAATAATTAATGCATAACATAATAAAATGTAAATTAAAAAAAGATCTTAAGATCTTAAAAATGTTGAAAGATAAATGATCGTGGTTAAGTTAAGGATTTTAAATAGATTAGAATTTGATCTAAGCAAGTAATTCATAGCGTTGTTTTAAAAATAATGAGCATTATCGATGGTAAATTATAGACAAAATTAGTTCCCATATATATATAATTTATTTTATTTAATTTTGTTAAGGTTATTGTGCTGAATCATCCTGGTCAAATAAGCAATGGATATACGCCCGTACTCGATTGTCATACGGCTCACATTGCCTGCAAGTTTGCCGAAATCAAGGAAAAGTGCGACCGTCGTACCGGCAAGACCACTGAAGAGAACCCCAAGGCTATTAAGTCGGGTGATGCAGCCATTGTGAATCTCACTCCTACAAAGCCCCTTTGCGTAGAGGCCTTCCAGGAGTTCCCACCTTTGGGACGTTTTGCCGTACGTGACATGCGTCAAACCGTCGCCGTTGGCGTCATCAAGTCCGTCAACTTCAAGGATGTCGCCGGCAAGGTCACCAAGGCTGCCGAGAAGGCCCAGAAAAAGAAGTAGTCTTAATTTCCGCGCAATCGAGTCACCGGAAGACACTCTGCTGTCCCGGAGTCAAGTGGCGGCGGCGGTGTCGCCGCCAGCAGCATCACTACCATCATTGCCGCCACCGTTACGCCGCGCCTTCTCTTCTTCCTCGCGGGGCTGCTGCCACCGTAGTGGGTGCAACGGCAACTCCATTGCCGCTGATCGGCTCGTCCATCTACCGAGGCGGCTTCGACGGCACTTCTTTCATCGGAAGGAGTTTCGCAGGAAAGGAGGACTCGCTCGCCTCGCGTTATTATTATATTGCTGGAAGGCTGGGAGCGACGGAAGCATGGACGGAGGATATACGTGCTGTTGTTAACTGCGCGCCGCCGATGCTATATATCTATCATTTGTGTACACCTGTTTCACAAAAAAACTGGAAGAATAGAAGGCATCAACAGACATAATTTAGCTCAGCTTAATTATATTTTCTAATTATTATACGGAAATAAATTCTATTATCAGCGATACTTGAGAAACATCTCATTTTTTTTATTGTTTGTTGTTACTTTTTTACTTTAAGTGTCGTCGCTGTCATTTTTAACACTTACACAACGTATATTATATAAATATATATAATAATATGAATTGGGCATCAGACGCTTCAATTTTTTTCCTTGTAATCTGTTTCAAATTTTCAACTTAATTTTTAGACAATTATATATCGAAAGCAAAGCAATTTTTATAATGTTACTTTTTAATAACTAATTCTTGGATAATAAAATAAAAAATAAAAAAAAATCGAACAGAATAAGCCGGCACGTTTGAAGTCATCTCAATAACAGTTTTTGTCTTCAATCTTTGATTATGGAGAGAGTATGACTGCTAAAAAAAACCATTGAATTATATTTTTACCTCCGAGTACTTTTATAGCCGTTCTTTTATCTTCCAACTTTGAAGTTTAATAATCAAGGTTAAACTAAACCGATGTTTCTTGATCGCATGCAAGTACTTTTAAATAATTCAAAGTATGTTTTAAATATATAATTTTATTTGTGACAGTTCTATGTACATACAATAATGGTAATAACGATTGAGCGCGAAATAAAGAAACTGGAAATTATAATTTTGTTGTTATTTTTATATCATATCTCATATTTACCCAACCTATGTAATTATTTTATGAAGCGTATAATAAAATTGGACAATTTTTTTTATGAATTTGTCTGACAACGTATTGTCATAATCTTATGGGTTTGAATTAAATGATTGCAACGAGTCCATTGCAGCCATTCATTCTTCTTCCTAGTTAACATGTCAATTATGGGATCAACATCTACTTTGTCTAGAATGTGGACTAGTTTTACATTAATTAAATTTAAGGTAAAAATACTTCTTACTATTATTTTACAAGATGTATAGTTTTAATTAATAATTAGTTAAATATTAAACTGCATATAGTTTAAATAGTATTATTTTATAGGTTAGAATTTTAACATACGCCATTCGAAAAAATAAGAATTTTAGCTATTAACATTTGAATTGATATACTCGAAAATATAGTTAGATTATAAAAATTTATTTTATCAACTTATTATTTTAGCTACAGCAAGTAAGAAGTTTATATACAAAACCTAAAACACTTAGAGATATCAAAAGAAGAAATCTTGTGAAAGAATTTGCTGTGACAAGGCTACGATATGTTGCTATGAAAAGGAATAACATTTTACCTCAGTCTATACAAGTAAGAAATAAAAATAATATATAATCATCTATAAAAAAGGTACATTTTAATTTAACAATTTGTTTATAGAATTTAGCTAGTGATGCTTTTAATGATATTCCTCGACAATCTGCTCTCAGGCAATTGACACCTCGTTGTGTTATAACTTCAAGAGCATATGGTACTGTCCACAGATGGAGGATCTCTAGATTTATTTTTCGACATTTAGCTGATTATAACAAACTTTCAGGTGTTCAAAGAGCAATGTGGTAGTCAATAGCGGTAGCAACGTAATATAGAATTATCATATTTCAATAAATTATTAGATTGTTTTTTTATAAATGTTTAAAAACGCCTCATATCCTTATAAGAATGTATTTAAATAGTTTGATTTATTTTAAATATTGTGTAATGATTTGAAAATTATCGATCGCATAAAAAAATACATTACTTTAGACAAAGTAAAATAGAATATATAAAATCATAATATAAATCATAATATAAATCGTAATGTATAATAATTAGAATCTAACTAAATTTTATGACTGAAAAATTTCAAATAAAATATATTTAACCAAATAATTTAATGTTTGATCAAAATTAAAAACATAAAATTCAATGATAAATTGTTTGTATTAATTCGTTTTATTTATAATTTAAAAAGTTATAAAAAATACATAAATTTTTTTTCAATTTTAAATAATTGTTGAAATGAAATTGTTGAATTATGAAAATATAATTTCTTATCCATAGATTGGAAGTAAGAAAAAACTTAAGACAAGTTGATTGTCAATATAATTATGAATATTAATTAAACAAATATATGTCTTAGTAATTTTATATTTTTATTATACTACAAAATACAAAGTTGTAATTATACATGTGTACAAATAAATAAAAATAACAATGAAAAATTAATATTAATTATAATTGTTTTACTTTATGAATTTTTATAATTCAGTTTTTTTTAATTTAAATTTCCTTTGAAATTAATAATATTACAATACATAAATCAAATAGAAAAAAATCTTTATTTACAAATAATAAACTGTATTCAAAAAATGATGAGGAAAAGTTAAGTTTTAAGTTTTTATTAGAAGGTACAATAAGCTATATTATTAGTTTAAATTTATTTTATTTTTACTTATTCATGTCAATTTTTTTAATGAATTTTACCTATTCAAACTGTCTTTTTATTAGTTTCCAACTGTAAAAGATTCAATTTCTAAAAAAATTGCCAAGTATTGATAATTATAAGTATATATTTGGTTAATTTTTAAATAATATATAAAATTCAATGCAGTTATTTTTATTTTATTTTATTTATATTTTATAGATAATACATAAAATAAAATAGAATCAATTTATGTTGATTATATTTCTGTTTATAGTAATATTTTTATGATTGTTGTAATAATAAAAATTACAATTTATTTATTTTTTCTGTAAACAAATTTTTTTATTTTCATTTGTACAAATGGTAATTGGATTATTATCATTCAAAAGAATAGTTTTTTATAAGCCTTATTACAAATATTACACATTGTACACATCATTTTTAAGTAAAAGTTTAACGTAAATTATCAAATTTTAGAACTTTTTAATTTTTGTACATACATTTTTTTATAACTAAATTATAAGCGTTCATTTTAATATGTTCATTTATAAAAATATACATTTATATTAAATTTAATTATAACTTTTATCTAAAATATTAAGTACTTTCATTTTTGAAAGCTAACATTATCAAAAATAATCAAATCAAATACGTATATTAAAAAAATTTGATAATATTCTGCCTTTTTGCAATATTATTATTTGATTGAAACTATCATTTTTTGTTATAATATAAAATAGTGCTTCCAATTATTTTATACGATTTTAATTATTTTAGTTAAAAAATTAAATATATTCAATATAAATATTCTTTTTATAAGAAATTTATAAAAGATCGAATAATTTTTTTTATATTTTTTATTTATACAAATTTTTTGATAGATAAATAATAATTGAATATTATTACTAATATAAAATAGAGTAAATTTTTAAAAAGTTATTATTTTTATTAAAAATTTTTACTTATATATTTTTAGCAATGTATAACATATTTTAGTAATTATATTCGCATACTCATTAGTTATATGTAATTATCTTATTGTTATATACATTTTCACTAAAACAGTCAATACCAGCTTAAATTCTAGTACATATATATATATATATATTTTTTTTTTAACATTGTTACATCATGCGTATGTAAAAAATGTTTTACTTTCAATTTTTATTTGTATCTAATATTTAATACAAAGTATTTATAAGCATAAAGATCAATGTTGCAAATTAAGAACAAAATTTTTGTTAGTATAACGTAAGAGTGAAAGATAAATGATGAATAATCTAGTTACTAAGCAGACGTGAAAATTCAAAAGTTTTCAAACCGAATTGTAGGGAGTCTGTGTTAATTACAATAAGTTTTCTCCATCATCTTTATCTAGAGAATTATTGATCATCTGATAATCGTTGTTTATGAGAAAATGATAAAATGAAAATGACCTACTAAATATTATCAATATGCTGTTCACTTGAAATTATTACATTATTATTATATTGAGTGAACTTATCTATCCTTAAAAATGTTACATCACTTACAAGCATAATACTTCAATTTGTTTAATACTAGTCTTATATTATTTATATTTTTTACCAGTATTTTATGACTTACTCGAAGTAAAACATCTTTAAAATTATATATTAAGCAAATAAAAATATAAAGAATTACCTTGAATTTTATAATTTCAATTTAAAGTGCATCTTTAGAAGCAATAAAAAATGATTTTTACTATTTTTAGAAATATTTTGTATTATTATATTATTTTATGAAAAAAATGTATTAGTATAAAATCTCTACATTATCCATTATATGGTGCAATAAGATTAATCACCTTAATTAAATATTTCATATACAGACTGCCTCTTATTCCTATATTCCTTGTTATGACGTGGAGTGCACGTAGTCACACTTTATTTTTCGCTGAATTTATCTAGAATAATCTTCTGTGCGTGCTTCTTCATTTTCTCGCGCATTTCAACAAGCCTATCTTAGCTGATAGAGCTAAGATTATGAGTTCACGATACACGTTGAAAACTATGGAAATTTACCATCTCGTTAGCGTCGAATAAGGCGTAAAGTAAACGAAAAGTAAGCGAAAGAGTGCAGCAATTAGCAAAATAGCGAATAAACAAGGAAGAGTAAATTTCACTATTTTATATTATTCTCAACAACTATTTATGTAATAATATTGTATCGGATATAGATATAAAATGAGCTGCAAACTGAGGTAATTCTTAGCATGCAAAACATGTAACAGTTTTTAAATTTTTATGATTAGATGCGCGATATTGTGTTCTGGTATTTGGCAAACACAATAATATTTCAGTAGATTTTACATCTTTGCATGGACACCTCAGAATCCAAGACCTACAATAAATAAAAAATAGCGAAACAGATAAATAGAGGGAGAGAGAGAGAGAGAGAACAGCAATGTTGATGAGAATGTGAAGAGCGGGATGAGGAAATATCTAAAGGATGCTTTTAGATGGGAAGGGCATTCGGTTCTATTATCAGCTTGTACAAAACATGCAATTTTTACCATCATTGTGAAAACATTTTCATTTCAACTTCTTCGGTCACCTGGTATATACAATTTATTTATTTCCTTGCTATTTATATTTCCTTGGTATATTTCCTTGCTATATGCAATAGTTGTTGCTAGTTATTCGGGAACTAACTTGTGTGTAAGTTCTCCCAAAATTATGTGAGGGAGAGGCCGATAGTGGAAGGGGAGAGAATTATGTGGAAGAAGTTGTATGTAATACTGTAAAATTGTGTTTATTGTAAAGAGATGGAAATTGTAATATCGTTTATTTATTAAATTATTTATCTATAATAAATTATAGTCTTGAATTGTATGTTCCTTGCTGTCACAATATTCAAGCGTAAATTGAATATCGCTAAGCTTGAATTGGTTTTATTAATTATTTTACGGTGTTATTTATTCTAGTCTAATAATTGGTGTTAACCGTAGATGAGTTTACTAGCCTTTATTTTCTTTGTAATTGCACTGGTGTTTAGGCCTGTTAGTCTTACTGTTTATTAATTACTCACTGGGGATGTGTAACAAGCTGTTAGTGTATCACGCGACGTTCAATTATATGTTAAACGCCGCGACAGCTGCCGTCCAATAGTGTATGTGTTAGTTACTATTTGCCTATCTCGCTCTTCCTCTTTTACTTTTATAGGTAAGCGGCATCCAGGCTGGTGTCGGGTGTACCGTTCAGTTGTAATTTGTACACTGCGTTGCCGTGGTCCAGTTGAAGAGGAGTGACTCCAGACTAAGGTTGGATCCGGTGCTCAGGTGTAAATTGAAGCTTGCAGGCCCATATATAACTTTACGTAACTTGCAGCGATTGGGTACCAGCGTCAGGTCAAACTTCAATGTAATCATGCTGAACACTAATGTTTGAGAATCTCTTTCTTTAATTGTAAGACTACTGTATTTTTAATTTGGAGACTATTATAAAAAGAGCGTTATCTCTAGATTTTAAGACGCAGCACGCGTGCTTTTAGTTTTAATGTTTTCACCCTGCTCCTTAAGTAGGGTGATCATCTTAGAATTCTTTGAGAGTGGGGAGTTTTGGTGATTGGATCAAAACTAATTTTTATTTGTCATTGGAGCTCTAGCCAAATAGTGTCAACGCCATTTTGAATGGGATAGAGTGAAGTGGCGGTAGTGCTTCGCCGTTTTGAAGCATGGCTTGGGTTTTCATAGTTTTCAGATTTCTATCTATGAAAATAATACGAAGGTTGGCAACTGCGGTTACCCTAAAAAGTCTTGTTCGTTGCTTTTACTAGGTTCATATTGCACATGCAATGATGAGCAAGACAATAACCCAATGGTTATATTGACGATTGCCGAAATTTCGAGGTGCAGTCTGAATAAACACGATCGTAAAAATGTTATTAACGTGAGAAGTAAATACTCGGTATATTTTCTGATGATATTCGTAGGCTTTTTGGATACATTTAGCAATAAGAAACATATTGAATGTTTTGAAAAGAATTTACAAACAAGGAGGTAGTACAGACAATCGAGAAACCAACGGAATCGTGAACACTAGAACATACGCTCCATCAGAATACCTGGTGAAAAGTAATAGAGACCTTGAATGCCCCTGCTTGGTTTGAGAAGAATTAAGTCGTGCAGTAATTCTTCATATTGAGAGCTAATTTACGTAATTTGTTAGAACTTTATCACGTCAATGAGAATTACTCTTGCAATAGCTTTTCGCAATATTAAAATATTTCTTTTAAAAATTTCTAGAATTAAGTTAAGAAAATAACTGCAATGTTTATTATTATTACAAAATTAATATTAAACGTTTTCTTTAAGTTAAATCTACCAATTCAAAGATATATTTTTATAATATTAGTCTTTTTATATAATTTTTCAATCCAGTGTTTTATCATATTTATTTTAAGTAATAATAAAGGCACAAGGATCTATAAAAATATTCATTTCGATTATGCAGAGGAATTTATAACATTTAAGCGATTTAAAAAATAATTGAGAAATAGTTGTTAACGTATAATAATAAAATAATTAATAAAATGAGTTAATAAAATTAATAAAAAATAAAATAAATTAAATGGAGAATAATGTACAAATTAATACAAATTTATAATATTCTATACAATTATGGCAATATCAATTTAATCTTCCCATATTGGTATTACTGATATTTATTTATTATATTATTCGAAATGCATTTACGATTATTTGTTACATAAATGCGCCAATACATGACCTCGAGTAGTAAAAGCATACGTCTAATAATACTCGAAAATTTAATATAACTTTAGTAGACGTAAATTAAAAGAAAGCATATAGTAATGAAATACCATGTAAATTAGTTTTTAAGTTTATATACACAAAATATTATGGTTATTTTGAATAATGACAATAATTGAATTGGATTTAATATTTCAACCATTGAAATTTCTTGCATCAAGAAAATCAAATATAACACAAATGCAATAATTTGTAATTAGATAGATCATTTATTATCGTTTTGTAATTATCTTTTACAATAAATGTGCTATTTTTATAAATGAGATGTATACAAATATTTATTAATAAAAAAAAATATTAATAAAATTATATATTATGATTAATTTATAATATTACATCTTATGGATATTATTTATAGAATTTATATGAATATTTTAAATAAGTACACTTTTTAAAAGTAATATAAAAATAAACATTTTTGTATATTTATGTTTGTTAATTTAATAATGTAGTCTATTCGAATACATAATAGTTCATTATTCGTCATAAATTAAAAGAATATTATACATTTTTCATAGTCATAAATTTTTCTATAAAAAGAAGTGGCATGTAACATATCGAATAATTTCTAATGTATTAAAAAATATAACAAATATTTTTATTAAACAATATGTTTTTTAGATCATTGAAAGTAATTTGTATTTTATATTAAAATATAAATTGATTTTCCTTTATTTTTTCTTAATTTATGTTTCTTATAATTACTTTTTTATAGCCCATATAGTTCGAATTAGTATTTTAATTAAATAATTCATCTAATTATAATTATTTTTAATGTTATTGTATTATATATATTTATTTTGTTACTTTTTCTTATTTATTTTAGATAACAAAATTAAAATTGTGTATTAAATATACATGACATTAATAAAAAGTATTATAATTTAGTGGACAGTTAAATTATCAGTGTTAAGAAAGTATATTTTGATGAGTTTATTTTTAATTTACTGATTTACTACATTGTTAACATTATTTAAATATTTATACTAATCATTAATTAGAAAAGCTTTAATTTTTTGATATTTGAAATGACTATTAGACTGTTAAAAATAACTTCATAATATCATAGAAATGTTACATTAATTTAGCTACTAATGAAATTCTATAGTAAATATACTTTAAATTATAGAAAATATTTCAGTTAAATTTTTTTATTTATTTATAATCTAATTATCAATAAAATAAGACTTGTTTGACGTTGAATTATGCCAATTCCTTGACATGAAAAAAATTATTTTCTAATTATCTGATAATTATTAGAAATTATCTAATTATAGATGACACCAATTTTTTAACTATTTGAGTAATTAAATGATTTCTATGAGTTGACATTTCTATTAATATAACCGAAGTTACTATTATGAAATAGAAATTTTGAAACATGATATATATTCTTATTAAGTTTAAATAATATATAATAATATTTTATTAAAAAATTATCGTTTCAGAAATAGCTTGACAGATAATAGATCGATACTTTAACGCTGTTCATTATGAATATTTATATTTAACCTTTTATTATTTCAGTACTCGATAATTCGAGTTTGCCATGTTAAGTAAAACCAAAAGATCATTAATTAAGGTGAAATGTCAATGTCAAATGTTAGTATATACGAAAGTTTGTGGTATTATAAATGCTGTGGATTTAAATCTAACACCGGTTCAAGAAATAATTTGATTAATTAAACATGATTTACATAATACAATAAATTATTATTTTTTCTTAATGTTAAGACATTCGAATAAAAAAGTAATGCTACGAAATTCGAAACGAAAAAGGTACAGCAATGTCTATGAGAAAATAAGATCTAGTTTTTGTCGTAAGATGCTGTCATTATTTGGAAATTCCAAAGATAGGAAAAAAAAGCCACAAGTTGTCCAATTACCTATTCTCTTAAAAATCCATCCTATCAAGCAGTATAATCGTACAGAATTTTACAATCATAATGTAAGTGAACAATATTAAATAAATTTCAAGATCAGAGATTAATTTGTAATTAATTAAAAGACGGCATAATCCGACTTTATAAAATATATATTTTAAAGATTTAAAAATATTTTATATTTATCTTATAAAACAACGATCATCAATTATAATAAATTTTTATCGATTTCCATCATTCGGTTATTAATTGTTAATACATTATATTATTACGGCTTGTAATTAATTTGTATTATCAATGAAGTTAAGTATTTTTTATTTTTAATATGAGCATGTATATCATTTTGCATGTAAATGAATAGTAAATTTATTTAAAACCAGTCAATGAAAAAGAAAAATTCTTTTATATAAATATAGTTTAATTGGTTAAATATCTTTATTAAATCAAAACAATTTGCTAAGAAGTAAAAGCTTTAATTATTACATTTACAGGATCCAGAATGTTTCCATCGAGCAATAGGTTCTATCTTATTTTTATCTCAATTTTTTGGAATATTGCCTATTAATCATATTCGTGCTGTAAATATTAAAAAATTTTCATTTAAAAGCTTTTCACCTAAAACCATTTATTCGTACTGCATACTTTTTACAATATTTATAATGACAACCATATCTGTAGTGCATCTACTGAAGACGCTTAACGCCAACAGTTTTCAAACAAAAGGTTTGTCAAAATGTATTTTATTGTACTTAATTATATATACATATATATATATATATATTTATTTATTTATTAAACAAAAATTAAAAATGAAATAATAAATTAAGTTTTTTAAAGAATATAATATGTTTGTATGTATATTTAATATGTAATACGAAAGATTAAAATAAAATAAGGCATTTTTATCAACAATTGTTTAAAATTCAAAATAAAAAAAAATTATATACTGACATACTTCGTTGGTATTAAAATATATATAATTAAAGAAATATAAGTTTGAGATAATATTTTTAAGTTAAATTTTTTGTTCAAATTAAATTTTTGTATAAATCATATATTTCAAAACTGTAAATTATATATATCAATTATATCAAAACTGTAAATTATTTTTAATCGAACTGCTTAATAATTTTAATATTAAACTTTAGCTATCCCAAATACTCAATATATTATTTTAAATTTACTTTGCTTTTTTAATAAAAAAAATGAAAAATTTATTAGAATTATAAAAAGATTGAAGCATAGAAACCGTAATTTCATCATGATTAAACTATAAATTATTCTCTTAGAATAATGACATAGCTTGCACTTTATTGTATTAAAATAATATTTCTGTTATATATAGTATGAGTTTTTTATGCTTATTTTTAGGCGGAATATCTGATGCTACTATAGGAGCCGTATTTTACGGTAATAGCTTAATTGGAAATATTATGTTTTTGCGACTCTGTCCTAGATGGATTTCTATTCAGTATGACTGGAGAGCAATGGAGCAAATTCTTGATGAGTAACTTACAATTTTTTAAGTCTTTAATACTTTTAGTTTTAATCTAATTTTATATTAATTTATCTAATTTATATAAATTGTTTTACCTAAACAATTTACACAATTGGTTCACTTTCTATTAAATGTACTTTGAAAATAATTTGTATAATGTTTGTAAGCATAATTCGTTGAAGTTTTATTATATAAGTATAAAATAAAGCAAAAAAATTATTCTAAACAAACTTTACTTTTATAAATGATTTGTAAATATAATTAAATATGTTATAAAATTATTGTATAAATATCATTTAAAATTTCGATGCCTACAAAATATTGCAAAAATTTCATGTGTCTATGTATAAAATATCTCACAGGCCATTAAAGAATAATGATTTCGTAAGTTTTATATGAAATTTATACTTTCTACAATCATCGGTAAATATCTTGTAAGGGAATCTCATCTCCTTAAAATAATAATTATTAATATTACGGAATGGGCTTGCATTTCCAACCGCAGTTCATTATTTACTTTTATAACTATTCTTGTGATACGTTATAAAATAAGTAGAAACTGTATGCAACAGATTTTATATTAGTTGTCCTAATTTCTATTTTATCGTTTTGCTATCTCAGTGGTTACATGAAAGAGAACAAATGGAAGAAACCCGCTCTGCGGTGGAAATTCACGATAATTAGCTGGACGATCTTGAGTCTTGCTCTTCTAGAACATGTTCTCAGTATGATTAAAAATGTTCCCCTGGTGGAATGGGGATCCCACAGTTTTGGAGATTTTCTTCTCATCTATGCAAATAAGTCACATCATTTCATCATACAAAATAGTACAGCGAATTAGATTATTTGGTTACTTATCGATGCTCCTTCTACTGCTTTCATTAAACTTTTATAAATGTAGAATTTTTAAAATTAACGCTAACATTGAGAAATTGTTTATTTATATAGATAGTGACAATCTATTTATTCTACATCCTTTTAATTCTAAAATTATATATTACCTATATATAAAAATTACTATATATATAAAAATACTATATATATACTATATATATAAAACTTATAATATACCTCTGCTCTTGTATTACTTAAACCTGCTTGAAAAAAGAGCAATTGAAATTGTTCATTTCTTTGTTTTAATAATTTTATCGGGTACATAACTTGATCATATTTTAGAATATTTAGTTTTATAGTTTTGTTTAGTATAAAATATTTTCAACTATTAATAAGAATAGACACATTCTATCATATTACGACTTATAAATATTATTTAAATAAAACTATAAAAGGATTTTTAAAAACTGAGTAGTAAAAAAATGTTTATACATTCAAAATTAGCTTAAAAGTAAAGAAAATTCAAAATATTAACGCATAAAATATAGATAAAAATATTTAAAATGAAAAATATTATCATATCTCTGTTCCTATTTTTCTTTTTATGTAATATTTTATTTATTATTTAAAATTTGATATCTAATAATGAGCTTATGTTAAAATTTTATTTTTCAAATTTTTTAAGCTTTCACTTATTATTTTTATAAAAGCTTTTATTTATTTTTTTATTCTTTGTAAGTACTATAAGTTTTAGTAAACAAATTAAAATTTGTATAAGAATATATTTTTACATAAGTTACATAGGGTCAACAGATTTATGTATAAAAATATACTATTTTTATTATATATTTCTCAAATATTATATTATAAGTAAATTATTGTATAATATAAATTCAAAAGTTATCTTTAGATTTTTGCATCATATTGGTTTTATATTATTTGAAATATAATAAACTTTGTTCATTCTTTTTCATTTTTTTTAAGTACCTATAAGAACTTCTTAATATTTTTTAAAATAATTATCTAGTTGTTAAAATATTAACAATAAGATTATTATTTTGTTCTAGTTTAAGAAAAAGCATATTCTATTATTTTTTTCAGTTGACTACAATTTTTCATTAGGTTTATTCATCTTCGTGGTTAGTAAAATAGCTACATTTACATGGAATTTTACAGACTTATTTATAATGATAGTAAGATAAATTTGTATTTTAAGATAAGATATTAAAACATCTCTTTATTTAAAACTACTAATTTTAGATTTCAACAGCCATAGCTGAAAGATACAGATGTTTAAACGAACGTGTTATTGAAATAACACCGGAACGTGTAACAATTGTTGATTGGTACAAATTTCGTGAAAGTTATGCCATATTAAGCAGTCTTGTAAAAAAAATTGATAATGAAATTTCGGCAATTGTGCTGTTATCTTTCACCAATAATATTTATTTTATTTGTCTGCAACTTTTGAATGGTTTATCGTAAGTATACAAATAGAAAAGTAAACAAATAGAAAATATTCTATGTACTTACCTTCATCCAAAACTTGCTATAGTATTATATATTAACGCAATAAAAAATTATTGAAATTAATACAAAATATAATGAGGTTTTATCGTTTTTTATATATTTAATTTAAAATTCTTTTATTTAAATATCTATCAAAATATACTTCTCGTAATATTTATTTTTGATACAATATAATATATGATACATGAGTTTATATAATACATAAAGATGACAATACACCGATAAAAATAATCAATAGGAAAATGTAATTTTTCAACCTATCACTTACTCATATAAGAATAGAAGTAATTAATTAAAATCTGACATTAATTTATAACTGCCGTAGATATAAAAAGAGCAATAGTACATCGAAATCAAGATAATGACGAATATTATGGTGATACAGGAAATATTTTTATATGAGTAGTTAACCATTAAAAGTCCATTGTTTTTTCAAATATAATAAAATTAAGGTTTTCTAAAATTATTTTCATTTTTAAAGGATTTTTAGATATTTAGTAGCTATGGTCGATGATATTATTTAGATAACATCGATATTGATTTTTTAGTTATATTTCAAAATTACTCAAATTAATATAAATATTGATTATTTTTTTAAAGGCCTAACAATTCCGAAAACCGAATAATGAATTCTATTTACTTCTTTGGATCATTTATCTTTCTAATTGGGCGCACAACCGCTGTAACGTTATTAACTGCCCGCATCAATGATCAGTGTAAAGTTATTTTACCAGTTCTATACAACTGTCCATCGATCAAATACTGTCTTGAAGTAAATATTTCTATTATATACCAATTTTAGCTTCAAAAATAACTAGAACAGGACACTTATATTCTAACAATCAAATTTACTAAACAAAATGTCAGTAATATATAGATTTCATTGACAAAATAACATTAAAAGATATTAATAAAGTAATAAATAAATTTTTGTAAATAAATGTTTTTATAAAAATAAGTTCAGTATTTTTAATTCTAATTTTAAGGCCCAGCGATTACAAAATCAAATTTGTAGTGATGATGTGGCACTAACTGGACATCGTTTTTTTTCTATTACTCGAAATTTTATGCTTGCAGTAAGTATAATCATAAACATAAATATAATATTAATCTCAGATATATTTTATCCTTTATATTTAAGGTTGCTGGAGCTATTGTCACATATGAAGTCGTTCTATTGCAATTTAACATTGCTTTACAACGGGATTGAAAGCTAGATTTGAATCGAAATTGAAAGGAGAGGTATAACAAGACTTATATGTGGCAGTGTTTAATATCATTTTTAAAAATTTTTAATACAATTTTAATTTATTTACATTTGGCATCATTTATTTGGTACTTGTATTAATTGTTAAATATTTTATTGGGACAGATAAAAATCATATTTTATATTAAATGCTCTATTGGATATATATTATCAGATTAATTTTTCGTTATACTATATAATTATACACAAAAGTTTAAATAATTACAGGACATATAAATTATAAAACAAATGTATAATGGATAAAAAATGTATGTATTAATCAATATATGGTTGTTTATTTAAAATATTATTTAAAGTATATATAAATTTAAGTTTTAACCAAAAGTGAGATTATTCTTTTTTTTTGCTTCTTCTTAACCTAAAGATGCAGTAATTTTTATTTTAATACTTAAGAATTTTATACCTGAGTTACAAAAAATTAAATTAATATCTAAATAAAATATCTTTTTTAAAATTAACATAAATAAGATTAAAATAGTTGTCCTATTGATTTAGGTCGTAACTAATTCAGGTTTTTATCATAATTTAACATTTATCTGACTAACTTGTAGAATAAAATACGAAGCTCTTTGCATACTTTAGGAAACATAATTAAATGATTATTTTTAATTTGTTATAAAATATTTTATATAGATTAAACATATGTATACATATCATTTTATGTAACATAATATAATAGTTTTATAATAAATCAAACTGATGCTTGTTTATAAAGAAAGTTTATAAAGAATAGTTTATTTTAAAAATATTGTAAAAATCATTGTACATTATATTTCGTTTTATTATTAAAATAATGCATTTAAAATAATTTAATCATTTTTATATCAAAGTGCTGTTCATTTTAAGTAATTTTTTATTTGATTATAGAATTTTGGTATACTGTAATTAATGTAGTTTTAAAACATTGAAATATTTGAGCATTACTTTTAATTATATTGTAAATATATTTATAATATTTATATTGTATTTTTTTATATGAGTAAATATTATATGTTATAAGAAACAGTAAAAGATAATTATGTATGAGTAGGTAATATTAACGGATAGTAATTAATGGATTATCATTAATTAAAAATTTCGATTAGGATTTCTATCGACACAAAATTTAGTTTATCTATTTGCTTAAATTGTGCATATCTTTCAAATTATTTTTTAACTTTACAAGTAAGAAATAAAAAAAAGAACGAACTTAAATCAATTTAAATTAAAAAGCAAGTTTAACTTTCAAATAATCAAAGTACTTCAAGAATATATGTAAATGAAAAACGTTTTCAAGTAAAATTAAGGAAAGATATACGTAAACAATTTGTTTATTACTATATATTATACTAAGTATAAGGAATAGATTGGTTATTATATCTAATTCACTTTTCTTTTTGGTATTCTAATATATTTACACATACGCACGTCAGGTAAAAAACAGAAAAATAATTATTTGAAAAGAATTTACTACTATAAAATTTCTTAACACTTTAAGTATTCTTTATTAAAACTTCACATAGAAATAATTTAATTAGACATTATTATCAATACATAATTAGATTACACACACACGCACACGCACGGACCAAAAATATTTTAGCTTTGGGTGATTTATAAAAAAGGTTCAAACTAATTTTTAATTGTTTAATGGGTAATTAATAATGAGTTATACAATTTGAGAATTATTTTAAAATAAAATTAATGAAATTCCAATTAAAAAGACGTATACAATACAGATTTTATGTATAATTTATTTATTACTTTATGCATTTTATGTACAATACTTTTATATGTATTGTTAAATGTATTTAATAATATTTACAAATATTTTAGCATTAATATGTTTTGTAATTAGGAATTTGATAATTTGACACAGCAATTATTTAAATATTGTAATTTGAAGACCATTACATTGTCTTCTTTATTTTATTAATTTTGATAAAATGTGATACTAAAATAGGCAATTAAATTTGATTTATTCTGAAAATTTAGATAATTTAACAAACACGAATTTCAAATTGTATTTATCAAAAAACACATATAATTTCAAACACAGTTACCAGGCTCGTGGACCAGGACGGTGTATATAATACTGTAAACTGTATACGGAAATAATAATGTCTCGATTTAATATTTGTTGAAATATGATATTGTCTTTATTTGATTTGTGTAAATTTCGCATTAACTCAAATATTCAGGTGTAAATTAAATACCGCGAGAGTTGAATTAATTATAATTATAACGAGTAAAAATATATTCTTTCGTTAATGTCTTTAGGCGATTTACTCCCGCGCCACTGCAATGTTCAGGCGTAAATTGAACACCGCGAGGTTTGGAAGAACAGCTAATTATATGTATAAAATTGTGTTGATTGATTGATTCTATATAATGTTCAGGTCAGTATGTTCCATACTGTAATTGTTTATCACTTGGTTTGATGCGTCGGCGCCCTGGTCCGGTCGCGTAATGTAAGCCTCCTGTTATGCGGCGTTTAAAACTTACGAACAAAGAAGTAGTACCGACGGTAGAGAGGCCAATGGAATCTTGAATAGAATTTCTTCTCGTACTCAAAACTTTGTTAAACATTTATGCAGCACATCTTCTTTATGTGGTTCTGGTACCTGGCAGATGAAATAGGACACTCCGCATTCACCAATGGGGTCTATTACAAGCCATCCTAAAATTGAATCTTGAGTGATTGGTATTGATGGTGAGTGTTCTATGATACCATAGATCTATGTTCTATGATACCGAGTCTAATTATTTGTCCGTAAGCGTCAGCACCGATAATAATGTCTACAGGTCTTTATGTCAGAAAGTCAGGAACTGCAAAAATCAATTCCTTTAAATGAGGTCAGTCATGCTCTGGTACCTGGAAGTCTGGAAGATCAGCAGTTAATAATTTTAAAATATGTTCTTATACAGTAATCCTTGAATTTAATTGTCTTGAATAGAGATTTAGTAATACAGTTCCTTAAGTTTGAGTAGCCCAAGTACCACCAATTCCATAAATTGATAGTGCAGAATTTTGATAAGGAAGTTTGAGTTTTTGAATTAATTGTTTTGAAACAAATGTCAATGCTGAACCTGAATCTATTATATGTGGATTTTGACTTTACTGTTACTACAGCTGTGGCTAATAATGCAAGAGTTATTGTACTGTTTTTTTCTTATTTATTGACGGTTAATTTTTGACTTATAATTATAATACTTAATCATTGATGGTTGCATTATATGGAGTTTGTCATATATTTTGAGTCTTATGGACTTTCTCCCCTCTTTGTTCCCTGGCGACCTGCTGTTATCGTGTAGCAGTGTATGATTTCATCCATGACACTTCTCGCATTTTTTCCTTACCTTAAATGCACTTAAGAAGTGATTGCCGAAACAGTTGAAGCACGGATTATGGGACTTTGTGAGGTCTCGTTTCTTATCTTATTTACTTAATCGTAAATTATACATTCGTTTATTTACACTTATTACAATTCTATTAAGAATTAAATCTAACTGCAGATAATTATAAGAATTCATTGAGCTTCGTTTTATTTTGTAATATTTTAAAAGTTTGGAATCAAACTTTAATGAAATATATGTTGAAATCTTGTAAAACGAATTCTTTTACCGAGCGCATACTTTTTCACGAAATTACACAATTCAATGTTTATAAAAGACGCCTCATTAGAGTAACGTAGAAATTAATTTTTTAATGCCAATTCCGAAAAACTTTCTAATGTAAGAAATTTGATTTTTTCGTAATATTATTGTGTAACTATATTATAATATGTGCAAAAAATCTCAAATATCTTATATGTATATTTTTTTTAAATCAAAAAATAATAAAATTAATTTACAAGTTGTTCGAGAATCATGCTGTTTCTCGACTTTCGGTACTACCTCTTTTTT
>JAPYYT010001464.1:0-26802 GCA_030522565.1 Ceratosolen corneri | reverse complement strand
TATCTAAATATTTATCATCAAAATAAGTAATCAATAAATATCTATCAGTGAACATGGGTAATATTTTATTATATATGTTATAATATATGTTGTCAGGATATGGAGGCTCCAGTGTTGCATGCCCGTGACATATATAGTCCATTGGTACACAGTGGTGGGGGTCTTTTCACAACACCTCAGACCCGGCAACCCCTTTGTAATAAAATTTATAAACTCCAAGAGACGCCTTACCTGACTAACTTGCGCATGGGCCTTGACATGGCCTTGGATCGGCCCGTAACCTACCACAATCGAGAGCGTCACCTTGTAATGATCTGTTGCATTGAGCAGCTGATTTATCCCATCCTCCTTATAATTATACTCATCTTCAACCTTATTCGCTACCTCTACCTCTACGATTACGTTGGCATAGGACACTGGACGGAGTTGTTCTTATTACAGCCTGTATCGATCACGTTACCACTGTTGCCTGTTGCCTTTCCCATCTGGTGGATTGTCCTAAATTGCTTTGGTATGGCCAGGTTTAAAGCACTTTTCAAGCTTTATCAGTCCTCGAAAAAGGCACAGGTATGAAAAGTTTCTACATATTTTATTTCTAATGAACAGATAGTACCTGTATAAAGAATATTGAAAATTTCGAATCGAAGATATAATAAAGTAATTTAAAAATGTTTTAACAGCATTAATCATTTGATCTGAACTCCAATTCACATTCGCTTCTAGTAAATTTTATGTACAAATTTACTTAAATAATGTGTTATTATAAATAATAATTGATTAAGGAATTTTATTATAATTTTATGAAGAAATATTTCATTGACCAACAAACGTTTAATAATTATTTAAATATTAGTAGGTGAATTACAATTATGGAAAATTTAGTTTTTAGATCCTTTTGAAGAGAGTTCTGATCAAAATCATCCTGAAGTTGTTTATAATTGGACAGAATTATCAGAATATTTTTGGGACATTATGTTTGGTAAAGAACATATGATGACAAGATCTGCAAATATCTTACATGTATTGGGTTCAGTAACTGTAAGTATTAATATGTTCAATTATGCAAAGTTAAAATGTACTTATATTATTATAAAATATAAAAGTATTGCACTACTAGTAAAAGTATTTAAAATTGCAAATTTTTTTTACATAGATATAGTTATATTTTTTTTCATAATGTGACATATATTAAATGCAGTCATTCTTTTCAAATATATCTTTAATATTTGTATCCATATTTGTAACACTTTTTAATAACATAATCTTATACATGAATTAATTTTTTATTTTATTTAATTAAATAAATTTTATTAGGCTTTGTGTTGCATTGATAAAAAAGGAATTTTATCCTGGCCAAATCCAACAGCTGAAAAAGTTTTCTTTTTACGTAACGCGAACAGTAATATAAATGCTACTACTAATACAATTTCACGTACGTCAAGGTAAATTCACAACTACGATATTATTTTATTAAATGATTTATTATTCAGAAAATATTTAATAATCTATTTAATTAATTTTGATTATTTATAATTATTATAAGAGTACATTCCCATATCAAACTGTGTTACGTTTTGATACAAAATTTTTCTTCGATAAACAAATAGTTTTTAATAATTGTTAAATCATCTAATCTGTTTTATATAATATATTTTTCATTTTATACAGTATGGCTAGTCTAAATAAATCGGTTGATCCTAATCATCCCAGTGACAGTAAGCAGGATTCTAATAGGACATCATACATACATCATGGTAAAGAATTTAATGTAAATGATTTGATATATTTTATTTTATATTATAAAAAGACAATTTATCGTAAGCAAATTAAAATTTTTTCATAATTTAAGATAAAAATCACGATAATAGTAATAAAAATAATTTATGAATTTGATTAAAAGTTAGACGTTAGTTTCTCTCCTAATATTCGGAATTTGCTTTACATAAAATAATTACGTTTTAATTATTTTAAGTTGAAAAAGGATTTTAAAAGTAAATGAACTTTTAATAAAGGGCAAATAAATTATTTACTTATATACATGGTAATGATATATCATATGATCGATGATCAAAATGTATAAATAGTTTAATTTATAATTCTTAAAATTCTGTATTTGGCTATAATGTAAAATAGAGTTTATGTTATATTAATTATTTTGCATGAAGTTCTTTTACTATTCATATTTATTCACAATGTAATAATTGACACATTACCTATTATAAAGATCTGTCCAGAATGGAGAAAATCGCCATAAATAATTAATAAATTTCTAGTAAACAGAGATAATGATTGATTAATAAGATAAATATAATTAATAATAGATTAACAGACTTCACACATGCTTATTACATATAAAATCAATTAAAATTAATTTACTGATTTGGCCCCTGCGCTTTGCAACCTGATTAGCTTGGAAGTTCTGTGAGTTATACGTTGCATAAGGGTAGTATTTGTGGTTATTTATAATTACTAGGTAGAATTCTGCATAAAGAGTGTAGTTGAAAAAAGTCCTTCATCTGTGGTTGAATTACTTGAATACTTTTTCTCTTAAAAATTCTGTAAAAAATTTTTGGACCTCAGGTGTAGCTTTCGACTTTTCTTAGGAACAAATATGGATTTCTTACATTTTTGTTCTTTAACGTAACCGCTAATAACGGCATAGGCAACCAATTTTGTAAATACCATTTTTTATCTGTAGACACTAACTCTTCTCCCGTTAAACATTGACCAACGATTACTATGCAATCTAAAATCTAAATTAAATAACAAAATGAAAGTTATTTTCCATGATAACAAACATCGAACTTCATAAAAAAAAAAAGAAATAAAAAGAAGGAGAAAAGTGAGGTCAATTTTTTGACTGTTCGAAGTAATATTATTCAAATAATTCTTTCTCTTAAGAAAGAAACTAAGTGTAACCTTTACCTGCAGAATTGTCACAGACGATGGCGGAAGTCCTGGACTTGACTCACGATCGCGCCTTACCCTTCAAGCTACAGTTCGATGATCATTCGTGGCGTCAACATCTCAACTCTCTTAAGCCCCTCGGTCTCGCCATCCTCCTCAACACTTGCAATATGGAAACGCAAGAGCATTACACCCAATTCTGCTGCCACGTGACCTGCGAGGCTTTGCATAATGAGAACCTCGTACCGGTGACAAATAGACGGTATTATTTGGCTGTCGTATTTGTCTCACTTGGAATAAATCCGTTTATAGATCAAAGATGGGCAGACAATTTGAACTAATTATGTAGTCGAGAGCAATGTGCATTACATTTGTTGGATTTGTATTGTAAATTATTTCGAATAATCTTAAATACTATAATTAATAAAGATTTAAATAAAGGTTGATTTAAGGCCCTTTGGGTCATTGCTCACAATTGAATTTTTAAATGGAATACAATGTTTTGTTAACGAATAGCTTGTTTAGTTCACATCTATGTTCAGTTTCCTGTACTCTTTAAAAGTTCATTAATAATTAATGTTCTTTTACATTCTGATGTTTTATGTATTTTAAGTCGTACCTTAATAAATAAGACGATGACAGAAAGAATGTAACTTCGGTAAACTATAATACATAAGATAAAAATTAATACCATTACTTTTGACAAGATAAATTATTCAATAAAATAAATTATGTCGTAATTATCATTACGATTGAATAAAATGTGTTCTACAGGATATTTTCAAATTAAATTTAAATTTTATCAACTAAGATAATAAATTTTTAATAAAATTTAAATCTGACCCATCTTTGGTCACATAATATTAAGTATCTTGTCTAGTGTCAAATGTTCGGCATCTGTGATAGCAATAGCTTGTTTTTTTTTAATTGTGTTAAAGTGAATGAGTTAGTTTTTTGTTTAACTTTTTTATTGTTTAGTTTTGCCAATGTAACACAGACCACTAAAAAATTATCTCTAGTCTCTGAAATAATTTTCTATTTAAATCAATATTTATATTTATTTTACAGTTGCAAATCAAAAACTGCACTTCTATTTTAAGCATCGATTTTTTCTTTATAATTATGACAATACGTTATTTTTTCTAATATTAAGGCCTGATTTAAAATAACAGCTGTAACGTAATAAATGACAATCTAATGTACGATAATAATTTATATGTTTTAATATAATATGCGTAATTTCCAATTGTTATGTGCCAGTTAAATTTGTATTAATCTATCGCATTGAAATTAACAAAAATATTGCATATTGAATTACTTTCGATGAATTTTATCCGTGATGTTCAGCTTACTGCAATAATTAAAGAAAAAAGTCAAGCCCAATACAATAATGTTAGATTTATCCATATTTCTGAGACAGAGAATTAAAAAAACTTTTACATTTATTATATGTTGATTGGATTTTCTTAATCCACGGCTATACTCAATAAAGCTGCAAGTAATAAAGAAAGACAAATACTAAAATCAACGCAAAAACACACATTAAACAAAACTAGAAACTTGTTTGTATTCCACCTCGACTAACAGCAGATGTGAAATGTCCAAAAATTATACTACCAGTTGCCAGGCAAACCCTGAGGATAAAAGTGGGTATGAAGCAAAAGATACCGTACAAAGCTCGAGGCAGATGTATTTAGTCGACGAGTCAGGATGCCTCGGACAAATGTGGTCAGTCGCTATTATCAATTAAAAACGTTTATTATGTATTACAGTAAATATTACCTCTTCAACACTTTTAATGTGTAACACCCTATTATCAATTTGTTTTAGGATACGTCACGGACAATCGCATTCTTAACAATACCATTAAAATATCATTTATTTACATGATTTACATGGTCTCTTAATTATTCTTTTGACCAACAATATTCTGGAATATTCTTACACCTTTTTTTTTAGTCTTTATATGTAAAAGAGCTGATAAAAATCCAAATTAGTAAGAATGGCTCAGTGCCATACGATAATTTACGAGAATTTAAATAATAAATATTGTTCACGCATAATGTCTGAAAATAAAGTAAAGTAAAATCAATTTCTAAATACTTAGTTTTATTATCAGTTATATATTTCTTTCAGTTTACTTGAATTAAATTTGAATCTTTATATGCTTTCAAATTTCGGTATGGACTTCGACATAATAAAATACAAAATTTTGCAGTTGAGCGAATTACAAGTAATGCGATTTGCCGCGAAGTATCTCTAGTCATCGTTTGTATTGCTGGTTGGTTTTGGGAAACAATCTGTACATTAATTACCCTTCTTACTTCTATCTCTCTTCTGTACAAGCCGAGTATTACGCTTACTGTGCTTTTTCTGGATGATTTACTTACTGTACTCACTCCACGTATATTTGGAAAGTAGCATTAAACTTGTATGTGTTGTTTATTATTTTGTGTAAATTATCTAATGTATGATTAATGTTAAGGTGTCTCTGTGAATTGGCAAAACAAATAGGATTCAAAGATCAAGCGAAGGAAATATTTCATCTAGAGCAGCAACTGTCTACGTTTAAGCATGTAGTAAGTATTTTTTGCTAAAGAATTATGCGTTGAATTTTCATATTAATCAAAGAGAGATATCTTATATAGTTATATGATAATTCAATGAATTTTAAAATATCCTTTGATATTTTAATTATTTTCGTACAAGGAAGTACTTAAAATCTCAAACCTAAGCGTAAATTTTCTTTTACGATAATACCATGTTCACCTCACGACTACTTTATAGCTTCGAAAAATAGTAATACTTTAAAATTGTTATAAATATACATAATAAATCGAATTGAAATACAATTCTTTAAACAAAGTTTTGAAATGAAATTAAAAAGACCGAATATCGATAATGCGTCGTTTATAATTCAAACATAAATCTTAAAAATAAAGTCCAGTCTTAATAATAATAATAAGGGACAGCAATTTAGCTTTGTCACTAAAGGTAAAAAATATCCACTTTAGCAACCAGAAGCTGCAAAGCGAGACATAAAATTTGCACGATCACTGAGCATCTCCACAAAGCTAAAATTTCCCTTTCCGCACATGGTGGCAGTTGTCGTTAGAGAGAGAAACGGCGGTGGTCTGCAATTACTTTCACAAGGCACCGCAGATATCATTTTGGATTCATGTATCGAATTTTGGGATGGACATGATCTCTGTCCCCTTTCGGAGCCTGACAAGTACTCTTTACTTTGAATCATAATTTATTAATTTGTCCGTATATCTTTTCTTGCTTCCATCAAAAGAATGACGACTTATAGCCTTGTTTTCCATTATTTTAGACTTTCAGAAATAACAGCAGATCTTTTAATTAAAATAACAATGTATTATCAAATATGATTTTATCTATGTCACATTTTTATCGATGTATTTCATATTATTGTAATCAAGTAAAATTAAGCTAACTTCCTTTTAACGACGATTATTTTAAATTATTTTAAAAACTAGGCACGAAGCATCTTTAGATATTAAATTCCGAAATCGTCGATATGTTAGTAAATATTGTTATATTTTATTGATCGACGTTGTTTCAAATAATTAAAAATTACTTTTTAAATTTAAAATAACTTTGTTTCCATCTGTAATCGTACTTCATAATACAGAAAAGTAAAACAAGAGTCATTGGTGTAGCAATTAAACATGACGGCTCCATTATATTCTTACGCATGAAATGATTTTTCTTCGCAGAAAAAAAGTTCAGGACTTTTACAACCGCACGAGCCTGACATCCTACTGCACTGCATTTGCATACCGACCTCTTACGCGAAATGTTAACAGTAAGTTGTCGAACATGTACCTGGAACTTCCCTCAGAGTGTAAGCATCTATATACACCACACAGGAGTCCGACGCCACTTCCCTGGGACTTTAAAAATGTGCTCGATCCAAGGATTAAGGGACTCCTCGGCCAGTTTCATTCAACCGGTAAGGAGAGACAGACGGTTTTTCAAAGTGTTTGCAAACGTTTGCAGCACCAAAGAATAATAAACGAGTAATGGCTTTTCAATTGCACATTTAGTGATTAGTAATATGTATTATTACAACATTTATCTTTAGATTCTCTTATTTGCAACGAAGTCAAAGAGGACGAAATAAACAGTATTGATAGTTGCTTTGAGCTCCAATGCAATCAGATTTTTATTGGAATGGTAACAATGCAATATCAAGCTCAAACTGACATGGTAAGCTTTCATTCCTTTAATCTATGAACAATTGCATTATTACTTTTGCATTAGATTATTGAGATAAGTTTTTCGATATTTATTTAATTAGCTGTTGAATGCCAATTGGTCTTAAAATCGGGCACTTAAAATCAGTTTTGTTTTAGAAAATGCCAACTTGCAATATCTTCGATCTAAAAGTAATAATTTCCAATGTTACCAGGTGCAATTGATAGAGCAATTGGAGCATGCCTGCATCAGGTTCGTGCATTTTAGCAAAGAGAACGAGTTGCGGTCACGTGTCTTCTCTGAGAAAATGGGATTGGAAAGCGGCTGGAACTGCCACATTTCGCTACTTAGTGAACGTGCAAGGTATTGGTGTCCGTCTCACTCGAACTTGACCAACAAATTGATAAAAAAATTCTTTAATTTTCAAGTCGGGAAGGGAGCAATTATCTTTCGATGTGAATATTGCAATTGTCGCGAATACGTGAGAATGTGGAGATAATTTCGTTACGGATACAGCAATTTTGCATGGGAAAATTATTAAGAATAGATGCCATATTTGTATGTTATTTGGACTAGTAGAATTTTATGAAAGAATTTCAATTATTGAAATATCTCATCGATGTGTAATCATAATTTTGAATATCACTCTTCAAATACAAAAATGAAGCTTTCGCTCAGCTTATTCGCAACATTTGTAAAAATGTTAATTTTATATGAAACCTGAAACCAGTGTGTATTTACATTCGAAAGTTTTGTTTCTTACGTGCTAATTTTAACGATTAACATTTTAAAAATGGACATTCATTTTACAAAAAATGTGATACTTTTGATCTATTGCTTGATAGATAATAAATGATATGTCATTTTACGTGACATTTTACATAAGATTAACTTGCGTGAGAGACAATATTTATTCGATATTTCCTTTAATTTAACATTTCCTTACAAGATTATTATTGTTTACAAATTTAAATGGACGCGCAACATAATTTCTTACAAACTCTCTTACACTTGCCTTGCAATTATTCTTTTATAATTCATAAATTTTCTCCCCATAATTTCTTATTCTCTTGATTTATACACGAATTAAGGAGTAAAATGAGCATGTACATTACAGGAAGCAATAATGGCTCGAAAGATTCCGATTCGTGTCCTCGTCATATATGTCTGTCTATATCTATTAATTCTTCGTTACTTTGCTTTTCATTTGCACGCTTAATTTACTTATGGATTTATTCGACGCTTTCATTAACTTACTCTCCTTTAACCTTATTTCCATTTTGAAAGCACATACTAAAAATATACTGGAATCCAATACTTACCCTTTAGCCCATCTACTTAAGTACAATGTCGTGTTCTAACGGTTTAAATTGTCGTAGATTGTATAAAAGTTTGCATGCTTTATTAGCGTATGGAAGGAAAGTATTGAGTATAATTTGTTGAATTCTATATTTTATGGCTATTCGTGCGTTTCATTATTTCCATACACATTTTTTCAAGTTTATTTTGATACGTGCTTAGCCAAAAAAATGCAAAGCGAAGCCAACTCCTACAACCCACTCCTCACGTTGTAACATCAGCACCCGAAAATGCAATTTTCGACAACCGTTTTCGCTGTCTGTCCAAAAAAGCAACAATACTATTCAATGCAAAACTGAAATTGGCCAAAATACACAATGTACTAACAGGTCCGAGAGTCCAGTGGGCTGGTGGGTGAGCCATGCAGCCGCCATGTCCTCGCCCACGCCCTCGACCCGCTCGCTGCTACATAATTACTCCTGCATGGATGAGGCCAGCCAATTGCTTAAGCGCGTGTCCCCCCGGTACGTCTTGTCATTTCTACGCATAATAACATTTTGACGTACCTTTTAGAGTTGAATCGGTGGTAACCTCACAGATTTTCTAGTGAATATTTGCGTAGAGCGCGCACTTTCGTCTGGATTCAAGCTGATTTCACATTGTCTCAACGAGCCTTCGGATTTTGCTTTTATAAAGAAATAAATAAATAATGCAATGCTAATGGTAAAAACGTAATGTTTCTTCAAGGGATGCTTGAACGAATTGTACGATAATTAGTATTATTGTTGTTGCTTGTTTATGGAAGGGAGATTGTACAGTTTTAAGCATTTAAGGCGTATTATGATGATATGATGGTAAATTTTTTATTTGAATAGTTATTTAAACTTTGTTGTGTACGTATTTAGAGTTGATATTTATTGAATATTTATTCAAAAATTAATTGATAAATTTATGAAATTTGTGATTAATACTTAAATAATATAAGATCAGAGAGTTTTATTCATTTCTACTAACCCCTAGAGCTAACATAATAACTTTTAAGCAACGTAACTAGGTGCTTTGATCGTAAACGACTGTAATAATTTAGGACAATAAATAATAAGAAATCATTTAAATTTATTTCATACAAATAGTAGGCATTTTGTATTTTTTAAACCAGTATAATAATCTACGAAAATTTGTTCTCAAAATAAAAACAATTGACATTTATATACATGAATAATTTCAAATCTATGAAGAATACGAGGATTTGCATTGCCTCTACCAAAATATTAGCAATTTGTATTTTACGAATGTTTACTATTATTCTTTAGAATCTTTGATAATTTCAATAGATTTTGATGTTCTTCTAGTGGCAGCGTTTTTAAAAATTCTGTATCCTTTTTTTATTCTATTAAGCCCAATGATTTGACTATGTATATAGAGATATTAACAACCTGTATTAGAAAAAATGTTATAAAAGTATGAGATTAAATTCAGAGTAGCAAAATTCTAAAATATTGTTGTAATTTAAATTGAATTATGTACATTATCTTAACTATTATTATTAACTGTCATTGATACATTCATTTCGATTTTCGAAATTCAATTTTCACTCTTTGTATTTTTTAAGACAAAAAAAATTGTTCTGTATATTATGTGTCATTCTGGCAACACTTATTAAATAACAACTCTATAATAATTATAATATAATAATAATAACAACTCTATATTATAAACTTTTCGGGAAATAAAACACTTTGCATTCCTTGGAACCATGCATGCTTTTCTGACTATTCTTGAACGCGTTGTTCGATAAATAAATAACCGTGCATGATAATCGGAGACAAATGAATTAATATAAGTAGCTAAGGTTAGAGACCTAATTATTGTGTTATGTACTAATTTTTCCTACTATTAAATAAACTGGGCTCATGACATTAATTGTCTTTGTATTTAACAAATAATTCATGGCAATTAAAAATTATCTTTCAATGCCAGCGTAGGGACGTAATCAATTTCAATAATTACTTTTCATTGAGTATTAGAATATTTAATCTCAATATCCCATAACATTAGGATTGTTGAAACTTAATACAAAGCACTATGATCGGATCTTTCTAGCCGGATAGACTCAGCCTACCTGAACGCATTTTATCTGATAATATTTTATTATTTGCACATGCATTACAACAACTTCCGTATAAAATTTCAGCTCAAATCTCGACAACAGCAGGGCGATGAGCATGTCAGCGCCCAGCGCGATTAATACAGAAATGCCAACCGTAAAGTTTGAGAACGAGACGATTGAGTGGACTGGGAATGGCGGGGCAGCCGATAAATCACAGGCGAAAAGTGCAGTTAGTCACAGGTAAGAAGAGCGTCGATGGCCATTTTTAAATTTTGATATTTGTGAATAGATAAGAGCCATTCATCATACGGTCGCTCCTGCATTAAGGAGTTGGTTTACGAACATTTTTAATTTAATGGCAAATATCTTTCCATTTATGTTTGTTCTGTTCTGACTCTGCTCATTATATTCTCATTATTGTTTTTAAATTTCTGCAAGAAATGACGAATTTTGCATGTCCATGTTAAATTTATAAGTTAATATAAGTAATGATTTTTTTATTGTTTATGCATGCCAGTTTTAATTTCTTCGAACAAAAGGAAAACGCTGGAGATCCATTGATGTTCGTAACACATTTTATTATATTTAATAACCTTTTATCCGTTTAATTGTATTTGTGTATGTATTGTGGCCCTAATACATTTTTAATTTGAATAGTATAAAAACATTTCTTGATTATTACGTTTTCAAACTTTTTATTTGGTTAAGTATTTCATAATGGATATGCTTAGAAGCTGACAGTAAACTTTATTTCTTAATTCTCGGTATAGAATTCATTAGTCTAGTAGATACAAATAAACATATTTTATTTTTAAGAACTTAAAAAATATCCATGAAAAATAATATGATTTCTATTAATATGACATTCAAAAAATAAATAAATAAAATGCTTTCATACTAAATAAGAAAATTTTAAACCGAATAAATTGAGAAGTGTTCAAATATCTCCTACTTTTTTCTGGTAAAATTTTTTTTTTAAATATAGTTACGAGAAAACGGCAAGGAGTAACTTCATTTAAGTTAGTTAAAAATGAATTTACATTACCAATATTTTTTCATACATGAATGAACTGGATCAATTTTTATACTTTATTATTACAAATAAAGTATAATATTAATATATAATAATTAATATAATTATTAATTATTAATATAATAATTAATACAATTAATATAATAGTATATTAATTTTTAATATATTAATTTGTATAAACAAAATTCTTTAATGTTTTTATGAGAGTCGCAATATTGAATGTTGTAAATAGAATTTTTCTAAAGATCGTAATGTGCACATAAATTCAATTTTGCATATGAATAGTTATTAGAATGTGTGAAAATATTTCAATAAAATTTGATTTCAAAAGAAAAAAAATTTCCATTATTACTTAAAATAATTAAATTCTTAATTAATAAAAACATTCTTATTTGTTCTAATTGAGAATATCAATTGAAACATGAAGTTCAAACTTTAATTTGATTAATAATAACCTAGTAAATAGAAGTAGTAAATAGTAGTACCTAGTAAATAGTAATATTTTTATTTGTCATTAATCTGTAATGCATGTCTCCTATATTTAATCCTTCATATCGTTATCGTTATTTTGGTTTCAATTTCTTAATTGATTTTATTCTTAATGAGTTAGTTATTTCATTGCATTAGAACGTTAAATAGACATTTATCATAATTTTAATAATTTAGTCGTCACAACATATAATCTATTGTACAAAAATGTTGACAAATTTATTAAAATTTGTTTAAATATGAAATTGTTGTCAGAGTAATGAGCCAAACTGGTTTTTATTGCTATTTTGTGAATTATTTATAAATTAATTTTGTTTATAATTTTTTTTTAACTTAATGTTATGAAATTTGTAAAAAATCAATTTTTGTTTCTATTTGGAAATTTTTTTCAATGACTAGTATTAATTTGCTTTTGAACATGACCTTGACTTTTTTTGTTTTCACTTTTAAAAACGAAGAAACTCGATAGTTTATGAATTCCACATGGCCTAACTCGCAATATAAAATACATCGTTCTCTCCTTTCCCTCGGCCATTTAATACAATCCATAAAGGTTATGGATTGTAGACCTAAGAACACGACCTAAACGTAATATTAGCAAACAAATGTAAATGCCATATTATAAAATTGTGTAACTACAGTAATTTGGGGACAGTAGATACTTAGGCCTCGATGCGAAATCCGAGAAATTTACGAGCGATAATTTTTCAGGGAACAAGATACGGTACGCAGTGAGGACAGCGTACTGGTCCAGAGCATCGACCTCGGATCCGGTCAAGAAGCCTGGAGATCCTTGAGTTGCCTAACCGACAGCACCGAGCAGAGCGCGCCAGTCAATTTCGATTTGTCCAACAGAGTGAGTTTTAATTATAGCGACGTCCGTTTCAACAATGCCTTTGTGTTTCAGCAGTTGTGTTGGAAAATGGGACTGGAGACGTGCGATGCACGATAAAGTCAATGATAACTTTATTGTATTATTATAGGGAAAATATTGGCTATTAAAGAAGTCATACAAAGCCAATGATTCTAAGAACCATGATAATTGAGGGGAAGTTATTTTATAGAATTGAAAAGTAATGATAAAAACAAATTCAACAGCATGTAAATATAAATTTAACTAATGGATCCCGTGCAGTGCATCGTCTATCAAATCATTGCGACATTGACTACTGAAACACTACTGGAAAGAATATTTTTATATAAGAAAAATAAAGTATTCAACGATCGTAATTGAAATGGCATTTCAGATTGGCAAACAATTTTATTGTACATTTTCATTTCTTTTAACAACAGCGCAATTACCGTGACAATTCGCGAGTCAAAAGTTGTGGCAAATTTCCAGGCTAAATTACCACGTGGAATCGACAAAATTCGGCCGCATATCGAGCTGATTGACAACGTGCCCTTACTCGTCTCTCTCTTCACTGACTGCAACACTGCTGTGACGCGCGAAATGCTGCACATAATGCAAGATTTCGGCGAAGTCGTCTGCGTCCTCGGCTCGTCTGCAAATTCCGATAACATGCCGATTTTCATGCAAGCCGATGCCGCGTAAGTAACGCATTTTGTTAGACAAGGAAGAGCGCTTTGTTAATTTGTATAATTTGTGATGAAATTTGGATGTAGCCCAGGCTTACGCTTGCCAACCACACGAGTGCGATAAATAACGGTTTCTCGGAATTTAGCCTTGCGATACTTGAGAATGGTTTGCACATCTCTCTAGGCTGATTGGACCGGAAGTTCGTATATTTCAAAAGCAGTGTTCCCTCCACATGTCACGAAGCCACGTATTTCATCAAAGAATGATATAACCTTCGAATCTTAATTATCATCTTTTTAACATTGACACCATCTTAGACGACAAGTTCTTATGAATATTTACTAACTGTACGGAGAAGGAGAGGTTAGGGGGGGATGAACCATGCGCTTGCACCTACGAAAATTAAATAATTATAAAAGTGCGGTGCCGATTTAGATTTATATGTAAATTTATTGACGGACAGTCGATTAAAAGTGAGTCCATTTCCGTCGAATCGTAATTACGGGAAAAATGCATCCTCTCAAATAGCATTAAAAGAAACACGAGAAATCACTGCGAGAGAGCGAGTAGGTGATATTCGCACAATAAGTATTCAATTAAATGCCGCTTCGATAAACTTATTTGCGAAATGCTCGAATTCCCGTACCAGAAGACGCCTTGCTACATATGGGCTGAGAAGCGCTTAGTTCTTCGTCGTCAAGTCGGCCCCGAGCTTGAGACGCTGCAACTTCTCCATCGTGTGCTTCATGGATGCACTCGTGGAGTGCTTAGGGCGCGTGCAATAGGATACCATATACACGGTCTCCATGTCCGAGGGCGACCTCTTTGCCCGGGTGAAGTTGCTCCTCGGCCTGATCACTCGATGTGGGACGCTTGGCTTCTTTACGAAGTCGCTCCCCGCGAAGTTGGGCTCGCGCTTGGCTCGTGACTTCGTCCCGGATGAATCGCCGTGACTCGACACTTTGCTCCCATTGAGCGATGATTTTGTGCTCATCGCGTCGCCGCTCTCCCCCTTGGACATTATTTTCAATGATAAAATTTAATCGAGCTCTGGCTGACAAGAAGCTGCCGAAATGTCGACAACCACGAGACAAACAATGACGAAGCGAGATCAGCCGCCGCTTGGATGTAATTTCATTTCGTAGCTGACTTTATCGATTCTATCGAATCCTCCCGAAAGACGAATTGACGAGAGTGTTGTTGCTACCGCTGTTGTTACCGTTGTTATTGTTGGGCGGGATGGCGGCGGTGACGACAGGGGGGAGAGTGGGAGAGCCTCATGCAAATCCAGCGAACAAGTACCTCGACAGTCTCTTTCGCAGTAATTAGTAAGGACAGAAATTGTTGTCGAATAATTGATCGAGCCAGTCTTAGTTTCAATTGAGCCTTACAAACTCGCCACTCCACTGCCATTGCCTGCCAAAAATCATAAATCCTCGTTATTTTAATGTCAATAATTTTTTTTTCAAGGATTGTCCTCATTTATTTTACTCTCGATATCGCGCCTCTACAGTACCATTATTATCGCGGTCCGCGCCCCCATTTTCCCAGCCCTGTCACATCTCTCGGCGCAAAAATCCCGTATCCAGCGCACAACTAACAGCCCCAATTACAATTAAGAGTGCGCATCGAGCATCGTGGGCATCGAGCCCAAGTATCGCGACGCAACTGAAAACGCCATCCCCCGTCTTGCAGTGTAGCCGTGGAGCCGCTGTACCCCCAAGTGTGCCAAAGAGTGCCTGTCCTTGCGCCGATCCGGGCTGAAGAAGGACCCTCGCCGATCGACCTCAGCCGCAGCCTCAACTCCATCGCCTGCTCACTAAGCGTTAAGCGCGAGGATCCCATTGCTATCTACCACCTGATCATGGAGGTAGTAGCTTCTTCGTATGTACAGGTCCTCTCCTGCTACTCGCACCTCTCCCGTCCCCCTCGTCCTTGCCCTTTAATCGCAATATTGCATTATTGAGCGTGAGCGAGCAATGCTCTTGGATTTGCAAGTAATGAAAGGTAATGGTGCACGGTCGTTCGATAGGCTCGCCACTACATGAAGTGCCTATGGAATTGCGTACAGTTCTGGCTGTGCTGCCTGGTGACGGTTGCCTTCGTCCAGGCGCTGTCCGCTTTCCTCCTGCTGCCGCCACTCTTCAGCGTCGGTCAGGTCCTCTGGGTCAGCTTCCTCATCGTGCCGCTGCTCTCGGTCTCGCTCGTCGGCACGCCCACCGACTCCACCATAATGCAGCGGGCCACTGGCAAGAACCAGTGCGCCGTCAGCGGACAGGTTGGTATTTGCGTAGCGCTAGTCGGCCGCGGCGCGCATTTTTTTGAATAATGAAGCTTTGGGTGAGGGAATGGGAGGAATGGGTGATGGGCGATCCGGTAAGAGGCGGGATTGCGTAACGTTTAGTGCCGTCGAGACTTTTTCGTAGTTGCCAACTCGGTGTATTTGTACGAGAAACTTTGTATTTATTTAATAATTTAATCGGCGTGCATTGATTATTTGAATTTGGGGGGGAATTAATGAGCGCGCTCGTGCGTGCGAAAATTGAGTGCTAGAGTATTTAAAATTGATAATGATTTTCATTTGATGTTTTGATGGATTTTTTTAGACTGTCTTCTTCGAATTATTATTTCGACCGTACGAATACTCTTCAGTTGAGGAATTTAAAAAGTTGGTCGATTGTTTGTTGCCAAGTAGGAAACCTGGACCATCAATAGGGTGCTTAGAGTAGAAGAAGCAAATAATAATTTCTCGCCTGTATGTGATAAATCATAATTTCAATATTCGAATCGAAATTCACGATAAGAAGTGCATGAGCTTTAATGGGAAAGCAAATAGCAAATAAATGAGTAATTATGACATTGTACAGGGCGGTAAAAAAACTAATTCAATTAGCATTAAGTGATTGCGTGACGGGCAATGTTTATAAGAAACTATTAAGAAACATAATCAGTCGTAGCCATAACAGGGATAAGAGGCAGAGTTTGAAACTTTTTATTAAAAATAACGAATTTATTTTACACGCTAAACTGTACTTTCTTATTATTATCAATAGGCGACGTCTGCTTTGGATTTTAAAAATTTGGATTTTAAAACATGGTGAGAATGTACATGTTAAGAAATATTGAACGTTTTTCATCATATCAGCCATGTACATTAGAAACAAGTCTGCATCCCTCAATGTATAATCTACATCACAACTGAATGTCATTCTATTTTTCTGAAAAGGTGGCGTTATTTGTGTTGTGGTGCTACGGAAGTAAATTCCTTCCTACAATAATCACGGTACTGATATGGCAGTGCATTTCCTTGTTCATATTGTGTTCAACATACGCTAAGTCTGGCACTCAATGCTTCTACGTTTATCCCAATGTCACCGCTGAATTTTCTTGGGGTGGATGGAGTCTCAAGCCCGACATACTGTTAATTGTTCAAAATATTGCGCTTGGAATAATTGTTTTACATTTTGGTAAGTGGCCGGTTATTTAAAATGTTAAACTTACGCACTGCTAAAGAAAGTTAAGATTCATGCTACGAGGAATTATTAAAATTATTTAATTATCGAGCTGACGATTGTATTTAAATTAAACTTCAAATAAACGTATAAAGTTCTGTTGGAATTCTCTTTATGAATAAACGTAGAAAGTTCTTTTGGATTTTTAGACCATATATTCGAATATAAATATAAAGCATAAAATGTATTTTCATTATAAAACTTTCTATAAATTCGGGGCAAATTATTATTTACTTTGATATTTAAATTGCAAGAGAAACGTTAATTTCTAATTAATATGTTTATCTATAAAATTATTTTTTATTTTAAATTTCTAGTAACTATATCGCTAAGTTTTGTCCATCGAGAATATTGCGTATGGCGAAAATTACCCTTTAACAATTGGATTTGGTTTTTAACCGCTTTCATAGTGTACGTATTTTTAAGTTCTTACCAATTATAATTACGTATTTTGCATTGTAATATAAATTAAATAATTTTTTTAGGATATGTGTGCAGATAATTTTTTCAGGAAGTAATTTATGTACTTATTGGAAAGATAAAGACCAAAGAATAGAAAATTTTCCCTTACATTTGCCACTTTACTTTATTACTTCTTTACCAATTGTCTTTCTTATCAATGAATTCATCAAATGGCAAGAAATTAAGTAAGTTAAATAATGTAAATTAATCTTGACGAAATTAGATACCCTTATATCTTATAGATTGCAAACGAGATTGTGTTCAACATGTATATATATATATATATATATATATACTCACTATATACATCTGAGTAACTAATGCAATTCTATTAATTATTTAATTTTTAGAGTCAATGTTAGATATCAAAAGCGAGCACGGTTAGAGTTTACTACGAAGCTCGGCATGAACTCCCCATTTTAACACAATTCGAAAAGAATGAGAAGCGATGGGAAGGCGGACTTGAGTTTTACAATTTAATGCCAAATATCATCAATTGACTGTGTAATCTATTATATATACTCTTAAAAAAAAATTATGTTACATTAATACGCTAGGGAGTTCTCTATTTGGTTGTTAGGAAAAACTGTATATGTGTATATCAGTACTAAGGCCATTTTAATACAATCTTTAAGGGAAAACGTTGATGCTCTCTCTCTCACTTTCTCTTGTACGCGCTTATTATTTTATAAAGATGTGTTGACATTTTTCCATATATTATAATTTTTTTTTGGAACCTGACTATGTTGATCGCAATATTTTTAATTTACATATTTTTTAAGTGATCTTTTTTTATCAATATAGTAAAATAAAATATGAAAATTAAAATTTCACGAAAAATATTCTCTTAAAATTGTCAAATCATTTTGTTAGAGCATGATCGAACTTATAAATAAACTTTCGATGAAAGAAGGTATTTAAGAAAAAAATGAATATTTTACTATTATTATGATATATTATTAAAGCAGTTGAATTCTTACAATACTAATTTTATAGTTCTTGATATATATATTTCCCTTAAAGTAGAATTTAAATTCTTAATGTTTTTGGTTGCTTCGTTGTTTTAGAATACGTATTAACACTAAATGTTATTAGAAAACTAAAAGGTATCTATAGGTATTAAGTACTGACATAACTCATTACTAGATGATTTTATTAAGTGTGTGTATGTGTGTGTGTGCGAGCGAGTGTAAATGTATATAGTTTCAAAAGTTATTAGTTTCAAAATAGATGGATACTAAAAAATTTATATAATTATTAAAAATATACTTTGAAAATTAAATTTTTTATAATGAAATACTTAAAATACAAATATTTCAAACTGAAAAAATAAACCAAGTTTGAATTCAATTTTATAAATTGCTTGAATTAGCAATCTATTAAAATTGATTAATAATTCTAATGTATTTAATGAAAATCCAAACAAAGTGCTTTTATTACTATTAATGTATGTATATAATACTTTTTTATCCTATGTGAATTTGAATTTTATAAGAATTTGCACATTTTATTCTGTATTTCAAAGAATTTTAAATAATTAGAATTATGCTTTAAGATGGTATTCGATTTCAACACTTTCTATTTAAGAAAAGAATTAACGAGACTTTTAATAGTGCGCACAATGAATTGTTATTAATATTTTATATTACGTCTATTTATTTTTATGTTTTCACGATCTGTACATTATAGGAATATTGTATGCAAATATTAAAGGTACGGTTCAGCATTGTTTTTATATTGTATAAAATAAATTAATCAATTTCTTGAGTATCTTACAAATAATAAAATATTAATTTAATTTTTTTAATCTTAATTAAAAGCGATATTAAAATATAAACAATTTTATATTTAGAAGAATTAAAAAATTATTTGTTACGTATTTAATGCTGCTGTGTACCTTTAAATTACTTAAATTGCCTATAAATGCACATAAAAAGACATTATTTCTACGCTTACTTGATAAATGCACTAATTAAGATATTATAATATAAAACTTTTAATTTACATCCACGTGTAAATATCTTAAAAATTGTTTTCTCATACTTTAATTATAAAAATATATATTTGTAAATAATTTTTAGAAAAATATAAAATGTTATAATAATTAATCGAGATTGACGTTAATAATCAAAACATTATAAAATAAATTATTTAAAAAAAAGTAAACTAAGAAATAATGTTTTTTTGAAAATTTAAACAGTTGTTCATTATTCATTAACATATTAATTTAACTTGTTAACTATATGATTTTTAAAACATAGTGTTTTTCTATTTATTGATATATATTAGTATAATTACTCATAAAATATTTTTATCTTTAATCTTTTATAATCCATTATTTTTATTTAATAATACTAAAACAAATACAATATATATAGATTTGTAGTAAATATGAAGTTCGTTCAGACTTGTTTACAAATTCATTTTCAATTATTAATTGTTGGTGTAGAAAATATTTTACTAATATAAATCAAAATGAAAAAATATATATCAAAAGCACATGCAGCATATTGATCAAATAAAGTATTACCGCATAATATGGTTTATTAACTACGTATATTTACTCAGGTTAAGAAAAGAATTTACAGTTTTCCATCTCTGTATAAATCGTAACTTTATTTTCAATATCTAAATAATATATATTGTAATCAGATTCAAGTATTTTAAGAAATTACCGTCACAAAGTATTTTATCTTATATTTTGAAAAGTATACACAATAATAAGAAATGTATATTGTAATTTAAGATGACTAAAATAAAGAGTGTAAGTCTATAAATTAATTATATAAAAGAAATGTATTATAAAATTATTAGCAATATAATAGGTTTTATTTTACGCTTTTTAAATGATTTTAAAATGTAATTAAATTTTATATAGGTTTATTTTATATATGAATAGTGTAATAAAAATTATTCAAAATTTTATAACTATTACTCGATAGGATAAAATAATCTAAACAAATGTACATATCTATAAACATTAAGAGTGTGTTGAAATACTATGAAAGTATAAAATAAAATTGATGAAAACATCAAATAATTATGTGTAATTTTAAAATTGAATTTGAATGAAGTTAGCAAAAAGATTAAATGTTTTCATGCATTTTTAATTAGTTAGATTGCTAAATGCTTTTTTAGTCTCATAAATCGCATACAATTTGTTAGACAGCCTTAGTTTAATTTTATTAGATATGACTGTAAATGTAATTTAAAGCCATAATGTAGATATTAATTATTGTAACAAAAATTTATTAAAATGATCTCTCTATTACTTTTAAATTTAAAATAATTTAAAAGTAAGGTCATTGTGTTGTAAATTTATTTTTAATGAATTGCCATTTTAGTAAATTAATTATTTTTAATCTTATAAGACAAATTGTTTTTTTTACTAATATTGACCCTGAAACTAAAATAATGTATGTATTTGAAACCAAAAACAATGTAAATTTTAAGTATAATAAATAACAATGTTCATTAATAATTACTTTATTTTATAAATTTTTCGATTGTAGCTTTATCAAATCGTAGAAAGCAAACTTTAATTGTAAGAAAAACATCATGGATAATAATACAGCACAGTGCATTGCTTCGTACAGTAATTTTGGAGCAAAGACACTCCAAATAAAAAGATGATGTTTTTGTATGTTAATTACAATCGTATAGAAAGTCATTGGTAATAGTCTCCAAAATGCATATCTTTTACATAATGACAGCATAGTTCTAGATGATCTTAAAAAGAACAATTTAATGTAAATATATTTTTTTTTATACATTTTTTTTTCTATTAACAAATTTAATATGAAGTTTTATATACTTACGGAAAACAATATTGAACTGAATTATCACAAAGATACATCAGAAATCCTAAAATTTCTGTAGAGTATGTATTAATAATTAAAAATATACCACTAATTACTGGTTGATAAGATTCAAGACCAATGTAACCAGCTGCTACATCAATAGTCGCTAAACTATTTGAGTTGCCCTAAAATTAACATTTACGAACAAAATTAAATTTAATTTTACCATTAAGTTGAAATATTTAAAAAGTGATCCTTACTTGATAAAAGAAAAATACTTTGCTTGACCACAGGTAAAGATATATTTTTAGGCCAAAATTTTCTTTCTGGTTTGTTAAATAATAAATTGTTATTCCAACTATTAACTGCATTGGTAGTAAAATTACGTTGTAAGGGCGATGTAAAATACAAGAAATTATAATCCACTCCTTTAAAAGTAAGAATAATAAAAGTGACAGAAATTTTTGTTTATTGTGTCGCATGGTGGTTGTCAGTCGATAAATACTATGAATAAGATAAATCAAGGTGAAAGCCCACAAATAGTTAATCTCAACAATTCCTCTGTGAAATACAAACACACAACAGTATAATTTATTTCAATTACCTTCAATATCAATTTTAGACGCTTACCGGGAATTAAAATAAATGTTAGGCTTATACACTATATGATTTACAGCATGTCTTAAATATATTAAAATTACAATGCACAGATCTAAGAAAAGTGTAATTGATTTATTCTCAATGTCCTCGTAAATAAAGTCTAAATAGACTAGCGAGGAAAGACCTACAATATTCATTCAATAAAGCAATAAAAGAATATCATATTTTAATATGTATTGAATATTAAAAATATTAAACGCACCAATAATAAGAATTACAGTCATTCCAATATTTGAATCTTGATTCTGAAGCCAATCTGATATATCAGGCAAATGTGCGTATTTATCACCGGTACTATTGAGTATTATCAGTATTCTATGACTAATCAATAATAAAAGCAATAACATAAGTACCCTCAAGGATTTTTTATTAGTATATTTTCTCAAATTGTCGTAAGTGAAAAATATGATTATTGTAGTCCAAAAGAAATACCAAATCTGATGTTCTTCTTCAACGAAGCTACTACTGCTTAAACTCAATGTATGTACTATAGTGCCAGCAGTTAACAAAATTTGTAGAGTTGTCGAATCCTTTCGATGAAATTAAAATAAATCCACATTATTTGATTGATAAAAAAGTAAAAAAAAATAAACTATCGAGTTTAGCAAAAAAAGTCATTGTACCTTAAAGCTCGGCAAGGTGTGAATGGCACATAAGTAACAATTTAATATCAATATTCCAAAAATAGGGATTGTAACAAATACAAAATGTAAATCTAGTTTTTGGGAAAACAAAATAGTGTTAACTTCCGAACTAAATAATTGATTTAAAAACATCCAGATAATATAACTTGATACAAAAACAGTTAGAAACTGACTATACGAAGTGGACATTGATCTTTTTGTACACATGCTTATATACAAAATCTGAGAACAAAATAATCAGTTTATCAATTTTTACTATTAGCTACAAATCAATAAAATTTTTAAGAAAATTGTAAACTTGTGTGGTGAACTAACATGACTCAAAAATATTGTTGCTAAAGTCATTGCATGAACATCATACTTTGATAAACTAACAGTGAGCTTATTTTTCATTGTAATAATAGCTGATTCATACATCGTAATAATATCGTGTACCATTTCGTTTGGATGACTATTTGTATTTAGCCAGGCTGCATGAAGTTTTACAGCATTTTCATAATTTTCATTAGCTCCTGAAATAAAAGTTTCAACAAAGTGTTTATTTTCTTTGGAAATTTTGTTTTACTCACTCGTGTATTGGTAACCATCAATCTTTCGATAATGAATAAATAACTGCACAGCATTATAATACAAGATGAACAATTTTTGCGACAGAGAAAAATCGTCCATTAAGTCGAAGATAACGCTTCCTAAATTTGTGGAAGGCATTGGAATTCCTAAAAATACTGACACCGTTGGTACAATATCTATCTGATCTATTTCATCCTTTTGTTTTTTTCGTTTCTTACAAGATTTACCAAATGCTAGTAAAGGCACATGAGTCTCTTCAAAAGTTGACCCACCATGACCTCCAGAATCCTTCATTCCATGATCGCCAGATACTATGAATAAAGTTGGCTCGTTCCTTTTGTTCTGCAAATGCACAGAACTTTATAAGAACAATTAGATGTGCCAGCAAATTGTTAATTGCCATTACAATGAAAGTTGTACTTACGAATTAAAAAATAAAATCTTTAACTTAAAAATAAATATTTTAAAAATTGAACATCAAAATTAAATTTGGTTTGAATCGTTTAAGAAATAAAAATATATTGACTATAATTAGGCACAATTACCCATTTTGTTACATATGATTGAATAGTGCCAATAATTTCATCCATTTCCTGGAGCTTTGGCTTAATTAAGGAACTAAAGGGATTAGATATGTGGCCAATATGATCGAGCCCTAAGTAATGTAAAACCATTACTGACCAATCATTTTTATTTAACTCCTTAGCCACGTTTCTGGTAACATTACTATCTACCTAGAAATTGAAGTTATGGTGAAACATTTTAAGAGATAATTATATTTTCAGTGCACTTACTTCTGTAAAATCATTAACATAAAAGGAATTTGTGCCTTCGTATCGATGAAACATATTTGGAAAAAGTTTCAGCCATGTATCGTCACCATAAAAAACTATATTATGCCCATGATTTTTAATTTGTAATAAAATACTATCGGTTGTTATTTTATTTGCTCCTAAATTAAAAACTACATCTACAAAACTTGGTATTGATCCTGTCATAAGTGCCTAAAAATTTTTATTTATTTTATTTCTTGAGTGACATTTATAATAGCATTATTTAATACTATAACTGTAATATTTATTTCAATTAAGATACCAAAACGTAAATAATTTAATTCCATATTACTATTATATAATTTATTTAATTTACTTTGATTCTTGGCATTGTAACAGTTGGTATATTGACTTTTGTCTTATAAATACAGCCTGCATTACTCTTTAAAAGATTGTGTGTAATAGGCATGGTTTCATTACTGTTCCACCCGGAAATAAAATCCCATCTAAAGGCATCGATAACCATTACTATCAGTTTCTTAACAACAGGTTTATAAACGTCATCCAATTTAATTCTGAAAATAACATTTATTCAATACCTTCAATGCATGGCATTGAACAATCTTTGTGAAAAATTTTGCAAATAATTTACCTAGTACGTTCAACAAAATTCGGAATGCTTCTCTTTGTGGCAATGTCATCTTTATTATAATTCATTGGAAAAAATCCATAGAAAAAAAGTATAATAGAAAATATAGAAACAATGATAATATAATTAAATATAAAATAATCTCTATAAAAGGTCTCCTCTGAAACAATTATTGTATTAATTAGTAATAATATAAACCAGACACAATTAAAGTTATGTGAAACATTATTCAAACAAATCTTTGTTTCATTATTTATTTCCTACTCTTAATTCTTTACTTTTTACAAGGCAATTTATTGTTTATTAAATTTCTTTTTATTACCTGTGCGTTTTTTAAGACCCTTCATGTTTTAAATAGCAGTTACAAGTTTTATTTCCATACAGGTGAATTACAATAATGTTTCAACTTTCTGATAACTTTGTAAATATACTCATAGAATCAATAAAAATGTGATTACTTTGCTTTGACATTGTTAACAGCATTATCATTAGTAAATTTGTGCAGGGATGTGCGGCTTATTAATCTTACCGCTTGGAATTTAATTGCAGAAAATAATTACAGGACAATTTAGCGTGAACCACCAACTATTATTGTTTTTTGTTGTATCTAAAATCATTGCCAATGCATAAACGTATTTTTATACATTCACAAATTTCAGTTTGACTACAAGTTTACGTTAAAAAAAGAACATTTAAACGCTGAAGTTGAAAATTTATCAGATTTGAGTTAAACATAAATAACGTGTCAATGACTGTTAATATGCATTAAGTAATCGTAAAGCATCTTAGCCGGAGTTCAATATTCTTTAAAATAAAGTTGCGCCTGCGCGTACCCGAATGCGGGGATTCTAAATCGTTTGGCGGACGATGCAAAATGAATTATTTTTATTAAGTATTTCGATAAATGGACAGGGAAATTTAAACAAATTTTCTACCATAAGCAATCGATGTTTTTTCTTTTTATTTGTAAATAAACTTAATTACATATAGTTTGCTCGTGCACGTTCCGCTACTACTGAACATTCATTACTTTATTCTTGTCAATAAACTAATTTTACCATTATTTAAAATTTTGATGATCGCTGGGGCAGCATGTAAAAATCTATGATTTTTGAAAGTCCAAATTTCATTGATGGCAGCACTTAACGAGTACATACGTCGGTCATGTACTTTTGAACATGAGTAGTAATGTAAACTCATCAGTGAGGCGCGGACGAACTTAATGACGATTTATTAAGAGGAAAAAGAAAATCAAGTAAGTACATGCACAATGCAAGTGATTTAATTATATGTGAACGAGCATTTGTTGAATTAAATGGGATTGGATTTAAAGGGCATATTTTAAAACTCATACTTATTGCATATTGTATATGTAATTTGTATTGCATATGTAAAGAATTCAACGTTATTTGTAAAATTCATAAGCTACTTTTACCGACATAATAAATTATAAAATATTAAAATTGACAAGTTTTCTTTTGACTGCTAGGAAACTTGCACATTAAAGTAAACGCTAATTTTTATGACCTTTTACATTTCGTTTAATCATCACGGATAAATAGTCGGTATTCGCTGTTTAATTGCTTCATTCTTAGAACAAACACAATATCTATTTACCTACAAACATACGTTCCTTTGTAAGTCAGAAATGCCATTTATTTTAAATGAGCAGTACGTTTATTATATACCTATATATATATATATATATATATATATATATATACCGGCTTCACATATCGCAGTATAGTTTTAAAATCCTAGTTTTTAATACATTTACAACTGTCATGAAACAAATATATATTGATAGTAGCAGGGGAAGTGCCCTTTAAATAACACTATAAATCGCTATTAACCTTTTTTATATTAACTTTATATATCTTGTTATAATTTAAGTAAAAATTGATTGACTTATGTATAACTCATGATAGTGCATGTCTATAGAAAAAAAGCTGCTTGGTTAAAGCTGATTTACTAATTGTTCGCGATTCCGGTGGAACGCGAGTCGCTACGCAGTGATTGCCCCTTTGATTATACTCCCAGTGTTTCCAGGCAAATTGTTGTGGGCTCTAGAATTGTCGCGTGCCTAATAACAAGGCTCCCCCCGCCAGTGCCACAGCCTTCACCCCCTTCACC
>JAPYYT010001463.1:0-44804 GCA_030522565.1 Ceratosolen corneri | reverse complement strand
CATAGTATTTACATAAATATTTGCTTCGATTGGCCAACCAAATGAATCATGTGCGCAATGATGTGGTTGGGCCTTTATTTATAATAAGATAACAAAGAAGAAGAAGAAGAAGAAAAAAAAAACCATAATAAACACAAAGGCAGCGAGTGACGGCGAACGTAAATAGCTTTAAGGAAGAGATAAATCAGCTGTTGGCATCTATTATGCACACAGCACGTAACAGCCGAACTTCCACGCAAACTTGCGGACTTGCGATTTTTACAATTAAAAGACGGACGAATAAGTATTTTGGTAAAAATTGTATTTTTCAAAGGCAAATACGTGTAAATACGTGTCATTTTCGTGGCACAATTTTCACAGTAAAAAAGACAACGGGGGGAACACGAATGGAAATCTGATGTGCACGCAATTAATAATTGCACGGAAAACTGATGGATTGATAAGCATTTATTTACGAAAAACTATATTTCTAAACTAAAACAATTGAACGCTACTCGAACATTCGTCACTGTCATTAAATTGTTAAATTTGCCTACTTATTATTGTAAAAACAGAAGAATGCGAAAAGCAAATTAACTTCACTGTATTCGAAGCTCGCTATTTTTATAATCTCAAGATATTGTGATGTGAATATAAGCGAAATTAGCCGTAAATATTAAAATAAGGTAGGTGTACCTTAGTAGTGCGAGCGCTTCACCAAATTTTTAACTTAAAAATGGAAATTAATTAATTGGCGCAAGATGAGACCAATGCAAAATGTGGACGGCAATTCGTGCGGATAGAATTTAAACTTTAGGCACTTTAAGCTTGCAATCGACTGACTCAATGACTGACACGGCATCATTGCTATAGCGCATTAATGTCTCAACGTAGCCAAATGCGCGAGAGAGAGTGAGGGTGAGGGGGTGTGGGAGGGGGCGGGGGTGGGAGGGAGAGAGTAAGCCCGAGAATGAATGATTCGATAGGAAATACGAAGGTAGAATAAAACATTAAATATTAAAAAATCAACCGCTCTATTGAGTATTATTTTGTAAGCAACAATTTCATTCCGTTTTATTAACATAAATGCCCAATACGTACTAATTTATATATATATATATATTTACATACATATACATACACACACACACACATATATATATATATATATATGTAATATTTTATACAGTTATAAAAAAATTTATTAATACTATTCGCGTCGGTAATAAATTTAAAGCTCCATAAACTCTTACGTTCGTTTAATGCGCGACAATTACGTTTAAGCAAATAGTCATAAAAATAAGGCACAGTAGTTGTCAATGATGCTAAAGTATAAATTAATGAGTAGACTAATTATGAAGCATAATAATAGGAATACAATTAGCTTTAAATATATTGCTGAAACTTATTTTATGATAATTTACTTTTAGTATGAAGTACTTGACCATGAATTGTCACGATAGAGAAAAAACTTGTCCAAGTTAATTAAATTGTTATTCATATTAGTTTTAAATTAAATCTCTACATTAATCAAATGCAATAGATGTTGTGAGTAATTTTTAAAACCACTATCAGTCTAACAATATTTTAAGTTCAAGAAGAGATAATAAAAAGAATAATTAATAATGACTTTGTCATGACAAAGTTTGTAAAAAAAAAACAATTGCTAATCATAGACAACACGTCTAAATCATTCGTTAATTTTAGTTTTTTAACAATTGAGTTTATCTTTAGAGTCGATTAAGAAAGAAAAATCTCTGTGAATCTGCTAAGCAATTATTTTCTTTCCGTTCGTTTGTTTGTTTGTTTTGTTTTTTTTCCTCTTCAACAACACGGCAAATTTAAAAGAATAATAAAAAATATTATTTAAAGTGCAAGCGCTAATAATATTCGGCGCCTGTCTATTTATTTACGATGACTTCATTTATTATTATTTAATTATGGTGTATTGATTGCCTCTTCAGCCATTCCTCTGAGCCATTATTTGAAAGCCAATATATGAAAAATTCTTGTGTCATTCATCATTATTCCTTTTTACTTTTTTTTAATAAAAAATCCATGCGTAAGCAAATCGCGTCAACAGGTTACAACGAAATTTTTATTACAATAATCGCTCTTCGCATTCCACAAAGTTATAAATTGCCAAAGAGCCAAAAGAACTGCAAGAATATTCTCCTCGAACTCCAGTCGCCAGAAATAAAAATTCCAGTCATGATTGTAAGCTTACATTGAGAATTACATTAAGACAAAAATCTCAATCACAATGCGAATTGCAAATTTTGTCCTTCGCAATAAACAACGAGGATGATGGGCACAAATGCAATTTACATACACTACTTATTGTAGAGGCATTTTTCATCTAACCGAAGGCATATGTCCAGCTATACTTAAATTAGATAAAACATTATGCTTTAAGAAACTTTCGGGCAATAATCGACCAAATATTTTAGTGATCGCTGCCGGCGTATCCTTCGACGCACTCCATTCGCTTTCTTAATTTCTGCTGAATATTTGAATAAGCAATCGTGGAAACATGTATAACGAATAATAATGAAGTTATGCGTGGAGTGCGTGGTGTGTGTCGCTAAGATGAGATGATCGTTGCAGTTGGTGTAATTTTGTAAGTAAAAGCACTGGCTGTAAGTGCCTTTGGCGTATATAATAATGTGAAATAAGCGAAAGCGCAGCGCTTTTTGAGGAAAAAAATTCACCGACCTGCTGAATATTCGTTTGACCGTCCAAGTCGAGTTATTTCCCTAAACAATTCTCATGCATTTAAAGATGATAAGATACTTTGTTTTGTTTCTAGTGTGTTGTTTGTAAATTTATGCTTTCGATGCAATTTATTTATCGATACGTTTGAAATTGTCGTAAATGCATTTAAAAGTTCGCGTAGTATCTGGAAATTAGAAATGTAACGAGACGAGAAGATATCGAGTAGACGCGTGCATTTGAGTTAATTGAGGTAGCGTTAATTATAAATAAAATACTCATTACGTTATTATCTAATAATGTAAGCAATTGAACATCACAGAAGGTGCAATCGAATATCATCTGTTTAATTCCTTTTTCACTCTCATTGGTAATGTAGGTAGCCATATTAAATATAGTGATTGAATTTTTCAAAACTAAACGTTTCCTAACCTTCTCCTGGTTACTTCCATTGGCCAATCAATGCTCGTCTCATTATTTGAATTTGAGTCGGTTGGGTCGGTTTAATTGCAAAAAGGCGGTTACCGTGCTGATATTCATGTACACGTTTGGCTGTCGGACGAATTGGGCCTGATACTGGACTAAAGAGGAATTTTAAACGTAAATCCTCGCAACGGATTTTCTTTCGCTCGCAGCTGTTTTATTATTAAGTTACCATCGTGGGGTCCTATCTGGTAAAGTCAGTTGAAGAAACATTAAGCGGTAAGTCGAAATTAATCAGATGTTCAACGACTTACTTCTTCGACTTCCACTCCCATACTTTTAAAGCTCGTCCGAAATGTTGGAAGTTTAATAATGAAAGGCATCGTTAAATATTATTGAGTATGATAATAAGCCTCTGTTTATCTCGTAATATTAGAGTGCGTTTTTGTATTTTAAGCAGAGCAAGGCAATGTTTTTGCCTTTGTTTTCATTATAATAGCACGCAATAAATATAAAATGTCAACGTAAATATTTTTAATTATTTTAGTGAAAAATGTAGTCTGGGTAACAAAGGAAGGTTTGCGAAATATTTTCTTTTTTTCCTTTTTCTTTTTAACTTGCGTTTCAAATAACGTGAATGTAAAGTTATATTTTTTGAATGAAATAATTTCTCTTTCCATGAATGAAATACTTCCCAGACTATATTTATTATGATAATGTAAGCATAATTGAATATTTCATTCGAGAAATTTAATATTTTTCAGATTATGTTTATTCACCTGACCAAGTGAAGGCAAACAGTAATATAGTGCGCAAAGAAAGCAATATCAAAACAACGATTAAAGAATCTACTCCTAAGTTTATAGAATTGAGAAAACATTCTATAAACTTGATGGATAACTTAGATGCACCACAGTGGGCAGATTTTATAGCTCCCAGTCCGCAGATTTCTTTGGACGACTACTTTTTGCGAAAACATGTTGATCATGAATATAGAGAAAAATTTGATTCCGTGGATTCTGATTCACCTGATGTACCAACAGAAAAGCTCGATCTTAGCAAGCAATCGTCAAATGAAAGCTTTATTTACAAGACGCCGATGCGAATGAAATATGGAAAAGGCAACAAGAGCTCGAGTTTGAAGAAAAATAATGTAAAAGAAACGACTTGCGAAAATGTATTACTCGAGGCAATGAGTAATTTGCAATTATCGTTCAAAAAGCAATTGGGTGAAAAATCATTTAATAAGTCATGTTTAATAGATTCACCCGCATTTAAAACACCGATAAAAAGAATTACTAGATCAATGTGCGCGCAGGCCAATATGACACCGAATCATTATGTAAAAGAATTGCAATATTGTACGTCTACGCATGAAAAATTAGTTAAAATTAATAATCACGAAGTAATGGAGAATAATAAAGAAACTATTAATGTTGAGAAATGCAAGAATCCAACAAATCCAACAAATGAACAAATCAATTCATCGCAAATAAATCTTGAAGTTACCTCGACTAGTACAGAGCATGAAATTTCTGATGAAAAATTGAAATCGGAACCCGAACCAAGATTAGAACTAGAGCATGGTTTTGATGTGGAAATTGAAAGGAGTAAAAATGAGTTACCAAAGAGTACAGTTGTCACTTCTTTTTCTAATCAATCGGTCGGTTCGACAAATGGTTTAAAGAAAAAGGTCAGTGCATTAACTGGAACTGCATGGCATAGGCAAGTGAAACGTCGTATGAGCATTACAAATCAGCACCGATTAAGTGTTTCTAAATCCTTAATTCAAAACAAGTATGTGAGTATGGCAGAGGCGGTTACTAAATTTCATAAGGCCACACCGCAGCGGTTCCATTCAACTACCATTAAAACTACAAAGACAGAGCAGTTGAGAAGAATGTCATTTAAATTGACACGAGCGACGTCGCCGGCTCTTATGTGTAAAAACCGATCGAGGCCTGTTACGGCAATAAGCAGAGAGGAGCGGGAAAGAATTGAATTGGAAAAGATACGTCAAAATCAAATTAAAGCTAATCCAGTGCGGAAAAACATTTTAATGAAGCCTGCCGTCTTGAAAAAAGTTGAGAAGAAAATGGTCACCAATCCAGAACCATTCCACTTAACTGAAACTAAAAAATGTCAACCTCCTGAGAAAGCTCAACAGATGCAAGAAACGAGGCGTGTTTATCGAATGAAAACCGTACCTTCCATTGTCAGTACCAACGATAAAGGAATTATTGTTAAGGTAAAATTTCCAATAGTCACAATGAAATTATGTTCAAATAAATTGAATAAAATTCACAGAATGTACATTGTAATAATTATTACAAAAGTAATAATAGAATTCTTTGTCGCTCGTTAAAGACAAAGCTTCTTCAATTGAACTTGAATTTGAAAACCATTAGATTTCTTATAAGATTCTCTATATTTCCCCACAAGAACAAAATGCATAAAAATTTGTTTTAAACTTCCTTTGAGAAATAAATTCGTTAATTTTAATCGATGAATTTACCATAGCTTACAAATAATTCTATTTCATGTAAATACCGACGTTTAAAAAGTGTAAGCTATGGTCAGTTTGTAAGATTGTGTGACCTTTTTTTAAATAAAGAATTTTATGCCTAGGACGAAGAAGTCTTACATTTTGGCATTCCACTGGAGCCGTGCAAAACAAAAAAGAAAAATACGAAAGTTATGCCATTCAGCTTTGAAGCTCGTAACAGGGAGCTGCACCTAAAGAAACAAGAAAAGTTGAGATTGATGCTGGAAATGGAAGAGCAAAGGAACAAAACCGAGTTCCATGCACGGCCAGTGCCAGCAGCTGTGAAAACGCCTCTTCTTAATAGGCAAATTCCGAAGGAAAATTCGTTGAGTAAGCCAAAGATTACGATAGCTCGATCGCTGAGTTTCGAAGAGAGGCACAAGCAGTTACAATTGAAAAAGGAAGAAAGGATCAAGCAGCTGTTGGAGGAAGAAAAAAGGGTACGCACCTTCAAAGCCCAAAAGGTTCCGGAATTCAAGCCAGTGCTGGTAAAGGGAAGATCGAGGGATAATTTGTTGAAAAAGTCGCAGGAGAATTTATCGTGGAAGTCGGGCAACGTAAATGAAAGTGGCAACGGTGGTAAAGCCAGCAAGAATTCATTGAAAAAGTCGCAGGAGAACTTAACGCTAAAGCAAAAGAATTTTATAAAGCAGCCAATATCGATTCCGTTCGTAGTGCCCAAGAAGAGCAATCGCTCGCCAATAGATCCCGAGAACCAAGAGAACCGAGTCCACGGCGCCGTGCCTAAAATCCTCGAGCCAAAGTGCAAACTGTCGCAGAAAAGCGTATCGGTATTAACGGAACTCAATACGGATAAACGGGCCAAGCAGCGCAAGGAATTCGACGAGCAAATCAGAAAGAAGGAGATAGAAGGTAATGAGATGAGAAGGAGGGAGGAGGAGGAGAGGATTGTCAAGGAGAAAGCACAGAAATTGGAGTTGAGAAAAATGACGGAAATCAAAGCAAGACCAATGCCTACTTATAAACTGTTGAACATCGCCAAATCGAATAAACCGCTGACCGATGCTCGGAGTCCGGCATGGACGAAACGAAAAGGATCGACGCATTGACAATCAGAGATTTTCCCACTCTGTTTTTATTAGCTTTTAACGGAAGAGAAAAAAAAAATTGTATGTTACGCAACGTATATAGTGCATGTTACGTAAAAGATATATTCATTATGAAAAAGGTACAGCTTTGATTTCTAATATAGATATGTATTATTTAAATATACGAAACTTTTCATTATAAAAAACAAAAAAAAAATGGACTTGTGTCAATTTTTTAGTAAATATGAATTATTTAATAAAGAGCTTTTTATATAACATCATTTCGTCAGCTTCAACAATTGCAATTTTGACGCGTGGCTGAAATTTTTATACGAGAACCTTTTTCTTTTTTAAACAAGATATACATATATATTTTTTTTCATGCTCTAAACAATGATTAAGACTTACAAAACGAGCGCCCTTGTATCTCTGTCGTCAACTGTTCCATGCGGGCAAATGAAGATGTACACTTTACATCGTTGTAAAACGCGCTAGTCAAATAGAGAACTCGCACAGTCGCTTGCGCATTATAATACAGAAACATAATACAGACGAAATACATTAAAAATGATTTTTTCTTCTTCTTCTTCTTCATCTTCTTCTTCTGAAACTAGTACTTGACGAAAAAACAAAAAGAAAACGAAAAAAAAAAATAATCACCAATAATCAAATACAATTATGGTTATTCATTTCAAGTTAATGCCTACAGAGATATAATTACATGTAAAAGAATTCAATTGTAGTTATAGCCTGTCTCATTATTAAACCTGGTTTAGGCTATCCTTTTTTTAAGTCAATTGATAAGTCAATAATGGAGCTGATGCTCGAAATGCAAAATTATACCCTTAAGTGGAATTTCGCTATTAAAAATGCTTCGCTTGACCTCAATAATCGTTGCAATAGTTTAGATATTATTTTTACGTACTTTCGTCCCCGTCCTGCATTACTCTATTAATTATAATTAAAACTCATGCTGCTGCTGCAATGTTAATGTCGATGATCATTGAGGTAAGGTATAAGAGCAAACAATATAGTCTTTTAAATCATAAAAACTCGCGCTTGTCTTTCCTGCGAAATAAATACATTTATAAAATGATTTGTAAAACACTATCGGCGCAGTAACGAGAGAAAGATAAGAACGTAGAAGAATGAGAAACAGGGAAATCGGGATTTAATTCGTAATTAGTCTTGGGGGGGGGGGGGTTCTTTTTCGTTTCGCTTTCGCGCGTGAACACGAGACGATCACTAGGCTTGTACATCTTTCAGCTAAGTGTGCTCTTTCCATTTTAATATTTACACGTCACGCTTTCCGAAATATATAGACTCGTCGTCATGCGAGCACATGAAACTATCAAAGTTCCTTTAAGAGAGCTGATTTAGCATTTTTCAGCTTGTCCAGACGTCGCTGCAAATGTGAATTAGCCGTTTCTAATTCTTCAACTCGACCCTGTGATTCTCTAACCTGCAAATAATAGAAACAAAAAGAATATTAAAAATGCTCATCGATAAACAATTCTCTGCTATCTATCAAAGGTAACTATAATATCAGGAGGCTACGTAATTTTTCCATTAAAACAATCGTTTATAAATACCGTTTGAATAAAAATATTATTATGAACAAACTGATTGGTCTGAATAAATTTATATCTACTTTCTCAAATAATTCATTACAATTGGTTTGTACAAAATTTGCATACATAAAATTAATACAATGCATCGCTAAATAATTACTTATTATTTTTATAGATTTTTAAGCTATTATATTTTCAATACAATATTTAATACAGTATTTTGATAAATCAATAAATTAAATTGCAGAAAAAATATTATTTTAATTATAAACCCATTTGTAAGTTAATTTAAATGCTTTAAAAGATAATAGGCAGTTGATTTTTCGTAATTAGTGCTATTATTGCTCCGGTGCTCTTGTGCTGACATTATTAACTAAACTATAAATGTACTTTAAGATTAAATACATAAATAAAACAATAGTCAATAGACGATGGTTTATTGTAATCCTTACATTTTAGAATTAAAATTTAAAATTGCAATAACTCTCGTGTCACTTAATTGTATAAATAAGCATTATTATCCCATAGAAATTTTAAAAGATTCTATAAAAATAATGTAAAATTTGCTTAAGCAATTTTGAATGCTAATTAAGATAAAGGTTTTGGTAGTTTATTTTGCAAATTATAGAATCTTAAAATTCGAGATTTTTATGAAAAAATATATAAAACATTCACGTAAGCTATTTGTTGGAAATTACATTACTTTTTTTATTTCAATTAATATTTATCAAGATATTACTAAAATAAAATTGAACCAATTTAAAAATATTAATTTATAAAAATGCTTATTCTTAAATTTTATACAAAATATTGTTTATAGATAAATGTAACGTACAAAAATAAAGTAGTTTAATACAACAAATTATTTCATCCACTGGAGATATATAATTTCCCTTAATATTCATATTGCTAAAAATTATAAATACAATTTAATGATGTATAAATTAAAAACTTTCCCAGATATTTTACATAATAATTTCCTATGACTCGGAATCTATATCGTTACATAATAATAAAATACATAATATTTATAATCGATTACCTCTCTTTGTAACTTTCTCTTTTCAACTTTTAATTCATCTTCAGCCTTTTCAGAAGCTTCAGCCGCCGACTTGTAGCGAATGACTTGACTCTCTAACCTAGCGACAGTTGCTTGAAGAGTTGACATGTCTTGTTCTGCTTTCTGTAATTTAAACTTATAATCTGCCAGGAGTTTATTGGCTTCTCTTTGAGCATCTTCAGAATCTGATAGACCTATAACAGGAATTATAATTTTTTGCAAAATATAAATAATCGACATCTAACACAATAGCTCGCTTACCTAGCATAGAGCCCGAGGATCGTTCTGGCCTCATTCGATTCCTGGCTTCTTCTAGCTCTAACCTAAGATGCCTAATCTCATCTTGTAACTCTTTCTTTTCCGATGCAAATTTCCTCAGTCGAACATCTGCGCACATGAAAATATTACGATAAAACGAAAGCATAAGTAAATAAACAAATAATATTTTTACTTTTAGAACAAACACTCTTAATCAAGTTAAGATAATAATAATAAGTTATAAGTTCGTCAATAATTTTTACAAACCTAAAGAACCCTCTCCAGCATTTTGTAACAATTCTGCAGCTTCTGTACTGACTAGCACTCTTTTTCGATGAACAGGTCCATTTTCTTTTTGCGTTTCTTCACTTTCGCTGCGCTCCTCTTCCACTATAACTAATCCATTCTCTTGTATTAAAGTGTCTCTCTCTAAAAGCTGTGCTCTGCAAATATCTAAATCTTCTTTTAATCGTTGACTAAGGCGCTTAGACTGATCCGCCTCGCGGTTTTTTTCCCTGAGCTCACGGCGCAATTGAGCAGTCATTTCTTCAAGTTCTTCTAGCTTATCCTTCAATAAATCAACTTGGTATCCATAGGAAGACTTCTCATTATCTAACTGAGCGTTCGCTATCATTGCTTTTCTAAATTTTTCCTCAAATTCTTTAAGCTCTATCTAAAAAATTAATTTACACATATATAAGAACCTTCAATTTTAACAATAACAATAATAATAATAACAACAATATAATATAATCGTAGATTTATTTAAAATATATAAAGTAATGTACAGTTTATCAATTTATTAGGATGGAAGAAAAGCATTGAAATACATACTCGGAGATCTCTGCCAAGACCAGCATCTTCTAGAGAATCTTCGGATGATCTACGACTTGACTGAAAGTTATTGCTATTCGCAAGGAGGCGAGAGGCACGAATAGGGTCTGGTGTTACCCTCATAGCTCTGTTGGTGTCCGCTACAATACATTAAAATTTCCAATGTAATTAAAAATATATAGACATTGATTATAATTTTCTAACAAAATCAGTCAATTTTAATGTGTTACTAATAATTGTATCGATTAAATATGACAGAATATTTAAAAGCTCATATTTTTTTTGTAAAACTGGTGCGTATGTATGTGCGCATGGCAATAGTTTCCTATTACTTAGTAATAGTGTGTTGTAGTCTAAATTTTTTAAGATAAATATTAAATAGTTTCAAATGTGTCATTAAACGAAGCATTAATCATTATTCGACCAAGTGCCATGACATACAGTTACCAATAATATTTATTTACCTGTACACATGTCAAAAACTCTATCCGCATTCTCTTCTGCTTCCTTCTGCTGCCTTTCCAACTCTCTCATTCGAATCTCACGTGCCTCGGCTCTAGCTTGTCTTCTTGCAGCTAATCTTGCCTCAGCCTATGTAATATTTTAATAATTTCAATTTCGTAATGCATTTATTCAAAGTTAGAATGAAAACCAAATTCTTCTAAATACGTAATGAAAGAAAAGTGTTGAAAAAAAATAAATACAAAAACAAAACAAAACACAAAGTTGAGGCATGCCTAAGATTTTTCTTCATATATATATATATATATATATATATAGAGGTGATGTATATATATATATATATATATATTGAGTATTATGGAGAGCAAATAATAGTTGTAAGGCAATTCTATAAACTGTATAAAGTACCTCTTTGGCGATCTGATCTAGAGCTTGATCTTCTGCCGAATGCCTAGTGGCAGTTCGTCTCCGTCCTGCCACCGATGTCTCCATTTTTACACAATTTGAAATTCACTGCTAATTTTTCTTCCACCCTTTCTTACCAAACAATGGGACAAGATTGTCTCACAAAACAGTGCACTGCTGTCATACCATTGTTGAACAGCACACTAATGACGAACACAAACATAAACCCCCAAATAGTGAACCAGATTACCATACAAATAAAAAAATGACATAACAAAACAGCACTCTACTTTTTATTAAGACGCAAAAATGCTAAAGCAAATGAACAATCCTTAAATAATGACTATATCAGTTGGGTAGATAATAGATGAAGCATTTACAAAATCGCAATTATTAGGCGTTCTTATGAGCGTTTATTAATTTTAGCAAATGAATAAAATGAATTGTAAAATAAGCCAGACATTGATAAAAGTTGTAAGTCATCGTTAATGTGCGAGAAGTGGCGGTGTCGCACTCTTATACTAGGAGATTGAAAAAACAAGGTGTCGACTCATTATGTTCAATTGAGAACGAGAGCCTTGTTTTTTCTTTCTCTCTCTCTCTCTCTCTCTCTCGTCTGTATTAGGAATATCGAAAAGGATAGAGAGAGAGAGAGAGAGAGAGAGAGAGAGAGAGAGCGTGCATGCGTGTTGTGTGTGTGCACGCGTGCGTGCGCGTGTACGCGAGCTACGAAAGATAGAGGGTAAGAGAGAGGAGATATGAAAAGAGATGAGAGAAATGCTAGAGAGGGAGAAGCAAGTTTTATACTGAAGTTATAAAACGGAGACGTCTAGAAAGAAAAAGATAGAGAGCAACTGCCAAATAAAGCTTGCATTCGAGGAAAATCTCTTACCGTCGTTGCTCACCTGTGCGAAAGCAGAGTAGGAAAAAAAAAAGTAGCAAAATGGCAACAATTTCCAAGAAAAGTTGTATACGCATAGTAGAAAAAAGGCCGAAGGGGGGGGAGGGAGGGAGGAATGGAGACTTATTTTTATTAATTTTCTTTTAATGTTCCCTCTTTCAATAATCATCGTAACACATCGTGGAAAAACATCCACGTGGATGCGACGACGACGACGACGACGCATTGTCGAGGGTGTGCGCACGAGCAATAGAGACACAAATAAAGATAGAAAGAGGAAGAGCACTCACGAGGATGGGCGACGTGACGAGGTTATATATGCTTCTTTTTTCCTAACTCTTCTTCCTCCTCCTCAACTGCCGCCGCCGCCACCACCGCCTCCTCCACCACTACCTCCTCCTCCTTCTCCTCCTCCTCTTCCTCTTCCTCTTCCTCTTCCTCCTCCACCTTTTCCTCTTTTTTCTTCCTCTCCCTCTTCCTAACCGGCGACTGGCAGCATGACGATTTTTCCTATCCCACCTACGCCAGAATCAAAGGCGCATCACTTTCTTCCTCTTCTTCCTTAATTAATTTTTTTCCGCACCACACTATCGTAGTAACACACGACTAGGGCCGAGGAACCTGTCGTCACCCGTTGTTGTCGTAGGCGCGACGACCGTCGAACGTAACGCTTCCGACAATACGAGACGAGAGAAGAGACGGCGACACACTGCGCGAGAGGCGAAAGAGCGAGAGACCGTAAAAATAAACCGCGACACTATAAATACGATCGATGGAAATCGGATGATGAGGAATTCCGCCGCCTCCTCACGCTCTGCCCGTCGACGTGCATCTGCGAATTTTCGGACTCCACTCTCGCCTATGTGTGCGCGCGTAGGCCGTCGTGTACGTGGAAGCCTCGGGTCGGATGTGTGCGCGCGGGAGCTCGCGCGCTCCGACGCACGAACTGCGCCACGGGAGCGAGAGAGAGAGGGAGAGAGGAGGGGGAAGGAGAAACTCGCAAGAATAATATAACTTCTACGCTCTGTCCTCCTCCTTTTCTATCTTCATTTTCTTCTTAAAGCTGATACACACCAATGGCACACTTTCTATACCATAGGCATCATTTTGCAATAATACGGTTAATCGTCGTTTACTGCATTATGTAATATTAACTAAAACTTTTTAATTACTGATGGGTCGAACGATTGATACGTACTGGCAAATAGATTTACATAACTGCGTTAAGCTTCTAATTTATGGCTTAATAGTATTATAGTGGTAGTGCAAAGCAGCTTGTTGTTCTTTTCGGTATATTAAAGTCTTTGATGAGTTACTAATTAAGCCACGTAAATAGAATATACGAGGGCAGCTATTTTCATTCGTATTGACAGTTAAAATTTTTGTTTTTTTTTTTTTTTTTTTTAAGCACATTATTATAAACTAGCGCGCCATGCCGATTCGTGCGAGGAATTATTTAATAGACAGTTTGCAGCAAAACAAAAATTGTTTAAGCTTATTAAATTTGTGCTATTGTAAATGTACCCTAAGGTTAGAACATGCGTGCCAGAGACAATTTTATATTTAAATATTAAATAAATTATTAAAGAACAAGAAAAAAAGAAGAAGAAAAGAAATCAATTAAAGGCAATTAAATTGTGAAACAGAATGATTTAGAACGACAGGTGCCCGTTAATATAATGAATATGTTGTTCTTTTAATCAATATGTAAAACAATTAGACTTGTATTAAATTTTCTTCTACGAGTAACTGTTAGTAATTACAGCTCGTGAGATTGAATTTTTCGTAAAAAAAAAAAAAGATAAAGGAAAAGAAAAATTGATTCAACTTTATATTGATAGTAATTGATATTAATAAGTCAGTTATTTAATAACAAATATATTTTTAAAACAAGAAACGATAGTAATAATTTTGAATCATAACCAGTTAAATATCTTATTAAAAAATATATATATATATATATGTGTGTGTGTGTGCGTTCAAGTACTTGATATTCCAATAATGCATGACAACGATAATTATTTAGTTAATCATTCCATTATTAATCTTGCATAATAAAGTTTCGTCTTCTATTAAACTTTGATTTGACAATGAATCTTCAGATCATTCCAATCATCGGCCTATGCCATTATAAAATAAGCAATAGATCGAAATCAATATCTTGCAAACGAATTGACGTACATACGTAAGATAGGGAATGCAATCAAGCAAATATTTAGAAAAAATTGTACAGCCCTTACAATACAACAATTATTTAAGAATTAGAGGGAAATTGATAAGAATATAAAATCCCATACAACGACAAAAATTGGTATTACCTACGACTTAATTGCATTAAATTAGCGGATCATTGTGTGTTTAGAATATCGCCAAAGTAAATGCAGATACCCAACGATTTATTAAAGACCTTTTAAAAATTTTTCAATTTTAGAACTCTTGAAATAGTCGGATTAAAGGCCTCTGATATTATTGATAAGATTATCCACCGCTGCGTTCATGCAATTGATTTTATAGTGTAAAAGCTTTTCAATACTTTTGCATATTCAAAGACAAATATCCAGGTGAATTTCATCGAATAATTAAAATTGTTATTCATACATATATATGTGTGGGGGGGGGGTACATGTGATAATATATATATATGATAATCCCCGTGGATGAGGGTCAATGTGCCATATTAGCTGAATAAAATCAAAAGGTATGAGATAAAAATTTAATTCAATGCGTAACGCGGCAAACGATAATGCAAATCGATCGGCAATGTTAATTTACAGTCTGAGCTATATATTTTGTATTTATATTTGCATCAAAGGAAATTTTTATGAACTTGAATTCAATATGGATTACCAAACTTTATATTATAAATATTTAAGGAATAATATTTTTAATTTTAATTTTTTTTTTTAAATCAATCGACTTGGTTGTCGTCGTAAAGAAGAATCTATTAACAATGCTACAACATTCAATAAAAATTAAAACCTTATACAGTTTTGAAGTCCTTAACACGCATTAAATTTATCCTAAATTGAATTTCTGCCAGTGGCATTAAAGTGCAAAGTCATATACATTATTCAATCCACTAGCAACGAAGTACTCTCAATACTGTATTATTATAATGTTTTTGTGCTTTTATTTATTGCAAGCATGCGTGTTGTTCTTTTATGTAAGAGACGAATGATCTCAAATTAGAAACGAAAACTTGTCATTCGACTATTCGTCAATGCGACCAAGTAAATTTTGATAATATTTTAATAATATGATAACAAATTTTATGATAAATACCATAAGAAGATGAGTCGTAGACATTGCATTCAATCGACGAATATAATTGACTGAAGCTATAATTGGCATATACGTATTCTGTGAAACGAATTTCAATTGTTTAAATTAATAATATAAATTACAACATTGTGTGAATATAATATTGGAATTTTTTTACCGGTTGAGTATTGAACGGTAAATTAATATCCACAACCTATGATATAATTTAAAACAAAAGTAATGTTATTTCAATGTTCATTTACCTCAAATATCATGATAATTTAATTGCATTTAAAAACTCGGTTTTATTTTTTTTTTTTTTTTGTATTTTAGTTCAATGATATGGATATATTTAAATGGTCATAATGAGTTTAATATTATTTAAAGATATTTTGGCTAGCTCTGCGTCAATATGTACTATTATTCAATTTTTAGCAGGAATGTAAAAAAATTTTCTAACTATAAATACCTTAAAAATAAAAACCAACTACAGTTACATGAAATTAATTTTTTTAGGTTAGTTTGCAAAAAATTTATCAAAAACAAATCAACTGGAGATGCATCTGGATTAGCATTTGTTACTTGTTTTATGTCGTAAGTTCAATCATTAAATTTGTCTAATTAGATAATTTTATTAATTATTAATCTTATTTTTGTAGATGCAGTTTATGGCTTTTATATGGAATGTTAATTCATGATAAATTTGTTATGATCGTTAACTTTTTTGGATCATTGTTACAATTTTTCTATACATTGATATATTACATTTACACTGTTAAAAAGAAAATTATAGTAAAGCAAATATTTTGTGCATTTGGATTTATTGTTATTATGTGCTTATATTGGTATGTAGCACCGGATATTGCAGTTGTTATAAAACAAGTTGGATTTATCAGTTGTGCATTAACAATTTTATTCTTTGCTTCTCCATTAACAATGCTTGTAAGTTTTGTATTAACTTTTACAAATTATTTTTATAAAAAATCCAAAAATTATGTTATTTACATTCTTAATAAGATTCCTTTAAAAATATGAATAATATGAACATACATCTATTGATATTTGATTAACGAATTGTTGAATAAAGTACTAAAAAATTTACAAATTTCTTTAAGTCTGATAAGTGTAAAATGAATAAGTAATTGATTTGTTTTTTGTACCTCTTATAGGCTCATGTTATAAGAGTAAGAAGCGCTGAAAGTTTACCATTTCCTGTGATCGTTACTTCTTTTATCACATCAGGCCAATGGTTCCTATATGGATACATCATCGACGATTTATTCATTCAAACACCAAATTTTCTTGGTTGTATTCTATGCGGATTTCAATTAGCATTATTCATTGTGTATTCAAAAAGAAAATCAAACGATGAACTATTATTAACAAATATGAAAACAACTTTGTTATAATATTTTTTAAAGCGTTTATATATATATTGAAAAGAAATATATTTTATGTAAATGAGTGTTTGCAGAGTTTATAAGAATAAAATCTTGCAAATTTGTGATGCCTAATACTTAAGAAATAATATGTTTTGTATATACGCAAAATGACCAGAATAATAATTGGAATAAAAAATAAATTATATATGTTAATTAAAGGTAATTTTCTATTTATTGAAGAAAAAAAACCCTTCACAGAGAATTAGTGTTTTAAAATAAATTTTGTTATTTAATTATGCAAAAGCAATTATTTTACATTAATATAATAATACCCTTTTACTATACCTGTAAACAAACATTCAATTAAAATTCAGATTAAAAAGATTTGCAATAACAATACATATCAGTGTTTTAAAACATAAAATAAAGTATATAGAACGTAATTATGACATTTATTCTAATGCATTTATTAACATTTGATATCGTTGTTTCATTACCGCTCACTATTTTTAATATTATCAAATTGAATACCAAATAGAATTAATGACCGTTGAAGTCGACGATTTAATTAAATGAAAAATTAGCCGAAAAAAGTCGATTTAAAATTATAATTTGAATAAAATACATTTGTCGGGATAATATTTCAGTTAAGTCATCGTTAAAATTGATTTTATGTAATGTTACGAAAGTGCGCACGCTTCATCTTATTTTTGAGAAAAAAAGCAGCGAGTACATTCGGGCACCGAGGATACTTGCAGCAATGACACTACTTCGCGTTTCGCATACTCCTATGCATTATTCGTCTAATTGTTTTTAAAATGTTTGTTTGTTCTATTTTTAGTGTTGACATTTGCGTGACACGAAAGTTCATTAATGCTCGACGTACGCAACGCACACATAGGCGGCCGACGAAAACATCGTCCCATACGTACACGGGCGCACACGTGCGCGCAGCAATTTTTCCTCGCGCGTAGGATAATATTAAAATACTCTATCGGTAATCTAGTAAAAATTCCCGCGATTCACTCGCGGACGTGATTATGTGCATAATGTGCGATTGTAATTTGTTCATTTACATTGCAATGAAACGCACGCTTGAGTGAGAAAGTAGGCTAAGAGCTTATTCTATATGTTATCCACGTGGTGAGGTTACTCGAGAATGCTGTTATTGCATTTGAGACGAAAAATTTAGTAATTCCATCATACCGTTTGAATTCTAACCCTACATAATATTTATTTATTTCAATTGTTAATAGTTGTTTATGCACACGTAATTGTCGCAAAGGTTTTACGATTGGGCCGTATTCGCCAAGATGCTCGAAGGTCTCGTTGCCTGGGTGTTAAATAATTACCTGGGCAAGTATGTCGAGAACCTTAATACAGATCAGTTAAGCATTGCACTCTTGTCAGGTACAAAGTTTTGAAACATGTATATTAATCATTATGCCACTTCTATTTTGTTACCCTGCTCAATTGGTAGCTGCGTATGCATGAGTGATTCAATTAAATTATTGGCCCTCTTAGGAAGACGCATAATTATGTTTTCATTGATGTTGAATAATTTTGTCATTAAAATTTGTGCTTGATATTTGTATTTATTTTGTATTCTTACAAGCAATTTGTAAGACGTCAATTAAAAGCCTTATCAAATGATCAAAGAATAAAATTATCGCAAGCCTAAATATTTAAGACTAGTTCTTAAAACTGGTTCAATGTAATAAGAACATTCTCATTAAACAAAAACATAAAAACTTGATTGCGTTACCGATTCATTATGCTAAATTATTCGTGCTATGTAAAGAATATGAATTTCAATTAAATATACTATTAAAAGTGTATAATCATACAAATCTATAATCATTTATATTCTTTCTTTTATATATTTCATTTATATTCTTTATTTTAAATTTATTTCTGAAAATAGAATAGTTTGCGATACCAGTTAATTTAATTATAACTGCATTATTTAAATGGCTGATAATATGTATTGATAGGTGATAGAAAGAAAATGAAAAAAATTTTATTGTAATTTGATTGTTTCTTTTATGCTTGTAATATATTCTCATTGAATCATAGTCTCTCCTAAAAAGTGTACTTTTAAAAGGAAATATACGTATTTGGAATGATATTGTAGGTACAATAGATTATTTGATGATTTCAGGGGCAGTTGAGCTTGAAAATTTACCTCTTAAACGCGAAGCTTTAAGGCACATTGGATTACCCGTCGAAATCAAAGCTGGTTTTATTGGAAAAGTTCGATTACAAATTCCCGTTACACAAATAAGAACAGCATCATGGGTTATAGGTATAGAGCAACTTTATTTAGTTATTGGACCTATAAATTTAGACGAGGTAATTATTGTCTATTAAAACATATAATTGCATGTATTGAAATGTAATTTTAATTCAATTCATTTTGTAGTACGACAGCGAGGCAGAGGAACATGCAATAGTTGATTATAAATTAAGTCGTCTTGAAGCTTTAGAGGCTCGATGGCGAGCAGAATCAGAACAAGGTCCTGGATATTATGCTACTAGTTATAGTACATGGGTAAATTATGGTACTTCTCTAGTCACAAATATTATAGAAAACTTACAACTCAATATTAAAGATGTTCATTTACGTTATGAAGATACCGTAACGCTTCCTAATGGTTTGTAAGAGAAATGATTACCATTTTAAAATTAATAAGAAAGCTTGACCGACTTATGTTTCATTGCAATTATTACGTAAGCACTAACAAATTATATGTAACATTTTTAAAGGAAATGGGATAGTTTTGGGAGTCACCATTGGTGGCTTAACAGCTCAAAGCTGTGATGCAAGTTGGATTCCGGGATCTACCTCATGGAATTTAACTGATGCGTCTTTTAAGTTAATGGAACTAGATGGTCTCTCTGTTTATTGGAATGAGATGAAGAAGGAGAAAATGTTTCATAATTTAAGTCTTGGAGATTTGGCTGTAAGTATATGCGAAGTGCATTAATCACCCAGTAGATACGTAATTTGCTTATATGGCAATAAATTATATTTTTAGATTGCTATGACTGAAGCGAAGAAGCAAAATCGATGCTACATTCTTTTACCAGTCAGTGCCAAAGCTCACGTGAAACGTGACAGATCAGAAAGACCTTTGCGTTCATCGAATAAACCTAGAATAGTATTGGATCTCTCTTTAGATAAAGTACCATTATCAATTACAGATGTACGTTTATAATTATCCATTATTTATCTATATAATGTATTTTAATTTTGATCTCAATTATACTGTTTTGTTTAAATTTATTTGCGTATATATCAAAATGATCGATACTATTAAAGTGCAGTATAAATTAATATTATTTCCGAGTTAATATAACAGAAGGATTCAATTATGAAATTCTGAAATTATGAAAATTGTTAACATTAAATCATTGTGTATATCTAAGTGACGATTTAGTAAATTATTTTTATTATTAAAAATACATGACCAATATATATATTTATATCGCTATAAGTGTAAATAAAACAAATATTCCTTGATATATGTATATTTCGATAATGCAATAGCTTATTAATATTTTTAGGTACAATATGAGCAAATTGTAAAATGTATTAAAGGATTAGATGAAATTGATAGGCAACGACGGCAAAGAAGATGTCGACCTAATGCATCCATCAGCGAAGCCCCAAAAGAATGGTGGCGATATGCAGCTCGATGTTACATTGGAAGAAAAACCTTTGCTCCAAAAAAGACCTGGGAAGATATTCTTAGACTTGGAAGAAACAATATTACATATGTCGATATTTGTGCAAAATTACTATCAAATCCTACATTAAGTCTAACGCCAGATATTAAAAAATTAAAAGATCAGATGGAGATCGATTTGAGTTTCGATGAGCTAAGAATCTTACGTGAATTAGGTAAATGTCAGAGTAATTTAATTTAATTTAACATTATTAGTAACAAGAGTGGTCACTGGACTTTATTGGGAGCGCAAGATGCAAAGGTCTTGTAACAAGCACAACAAAAATAAAAGCAGAAAATAGACAACAATTTCGTATTATAAAATATCGATAGCTACGAATTTACATCTATTTTTGTAAATAATATAATAATGCAAATAATATACCATTCAATCATAACTTTAATCGTCTTTGCAGCGATGATGAAAGTAAGACCGCCAAAACCTCAGAACGTAACGAATAATTCAACATCGCCGCAGGCTCAGGGTATGCTCTTACAGTGGTTTCCACAGTGGTGGGGCTGGCAATTCTCTAAGGCGACGAATAATAGTAGCTCATCGGCGACGGGCTCCTCAACCTTTGACGGAGAGCTACTCGATGTACTGGCAGACACCATCGACGACGATACTCTCCTACGCCGCGACACTGTATTTGGCCTCTTTAACTTTGCTCTGTCCAAGGGTGCAATATCGCTTTGCACTGTTTTGAAAGATCAGTCCGGTAGGATAATATACTCAAAGTTTCTCCGGAAAATTATCTGCGCCTCTTCCCCGATTGTTGATTGGCGTGAAATTGAAATTTTTTGTCTTCGTAGGAACGAAACCCGTAGAAACCAAGACGATAATGGAAATGCAGTTCGAGCGCGTTCATTTGAGCTACGAATCGCGTCCACGCTCGGGCTCTCACAAGTTCTCCATAAGCCTTGGCGCTCTCTACATGCACGACCACTTTACCGAAAACTCGACCTTCCCAATCCTCATTCAGCCCCAAACCATCGGCTCGACCAGCTCCTCCTTCTCCCGTTCGCGCAGCTCCACCGAGAAGCTCACTGCCCAAATGTCTCAATCGCTGTTCGAGCTCGTTTACGAGAAGAGGCCGCTGCACATGAACGTCGATCATTTGCTGCACGTCACCTCCCGCTCCCTCGACATCGTTTACAATCCGCTGGCGATGCACTGGCTCCTGGATTTCGTGTGCGAGCCCCACAGATCGGACAGCTCCAATAATCAGCGCCTCCAAGCAATGAAGCGCAGGACGAGGCGGCAGCTCATGAAAAATTGGGAGCAAATACTCGAGGGCGACTCGACTTATCGATCCTCCTGGGATCTGAGGTTCAACATCTCCGCGCCACAGATACTGCTCGTCGAGAAGTTCACCGACACGAATGCGGCTGTGGTGGTCGTTGACTTTGGCCGATTGCACCTATCGAATAACATGAACACGAGCCTGGCCGACCTGAATGGCCAGAATCTCATGTCGCCGACGAGTGATATTGAGCAGTCGTTCGACGAGGACGAGGATAACGAGGACGACGAGGACGAGAGATTCGAAACACCTTGTTCGACGCCGCCGGGCAGCCAAGAAAATGGCTCCGTCTACGAGCTGCAACAAGGACTGTCCGAGTCGGCTCTTCACAAAAAGCTCTACGATCATTATAGCGTCGATCTCGCCGATCTTCAGATTCTCGTCTGCAAGGTCAAAGACAACTGGAAACACGCGAGAACAAGAGGCATGTCCAGTCTCCACGTATTGGAAAGGTTCGTGCGACGATCGAATTCAATGGCAGTGATGTTGACTCAAACGAAAACTTCATTCCATTTGTTTTTTTACTTTTTGATTAATATTTCCAATGTTTAATCATCGATTATAATCGTGTATTTATACGCAAGACCAGGATTTTTGAAAGAATTTCTAGCCAACTATCTAAAGACTGCTCGTGCAATTGCTTTAGATTTTGGTTTGGATTTACTTTTAATTTACTAAGTGCACATTCAAGTGGTAAGGATATAACTTGGGTAGAAAATATAAAGATTCGCGCACATACACAGGGTTATATCATTAGGTAGAATTATTTGCGAGCTGTAAAATAAAAAAAGTTCGATCGAAAAGGTCTACTCGATTACAATTGCTTCTTCGAAATAACACGAAATTACGCTTGTGTGTGTATAGCTAAGAGAATATAATCTTCTTGCAGGTTCAATATATCGCTACAAATCGAAAGAAGAGTTGTCACTACCAATGATCCGCATTTTCCCTCGGTAACAATTTCCGGCAACTTGCCGCGGCTCGTTGTCCACGTTAACGAGCAGAAAGTCGAATCCATCAGGTCAATGTATCACTTACTATGGAGCTTATCGAGCAACTCGCCCATTTTCACCAAAGCCAATGGAATATATCCGAGCGAGGAGCTCGAAAGTCCAAAGAAAGAAGAGAGCACGGATAGGACCTTGAATCACGCGATGATGATTCAGTTTATCATTGATCAGATGACGTTCGAGTTGCAGTCAAGAGGCAGGAGTGTCGCTGAGCTTCAGGTAATTGCCAACGAGTTTTATCCCAACTTTATCCGGCCTTTAATTTAACCTTTTTCTATTGTTGTAAATTGTACCATTTCATCATTGGCTTTGGGAAAATAATATTTTAACGTAGCCACTTGACTGAAAGCCCATTGATGCTCTATGAATTAACGCACAGGTCTCGGGAGTACGAGCGGCCTTGAGTAGGCGCCCGGCCGATTTGAGCGCGTCGCTCTCGGTTCACGGTCTCCTGCTGGTAGACGCACTTCAGGAATTCGGGCCGGATTTCGAGCTCCTAGTAGCCAGCCACAAGCACGTTGGAATGGACAGTGTTTCGGGTAGTCTGCGAGACTCGGAGCCTACTTCGCCGACATCGCCCATTTCTCCGGATTCCTCTGATCCAAATCTGTCTCGACGACACACCTCCCCGGTTGCTCTCTCGCACGCCCTATTCAATCTTGCGCACCACGATGCAAAGAGCCAACTTGGGCCCGGCGACCTCCCGTCGGTCAGTATAGAGCACCTCGACTCCGAAGCTCTTATCGTCGTCGAAGTTATGTTTATCGACGAGCCTCTCGAAAGCCTCCGAGTCGCTAATATACAATTCAATAATCTCGACATTATTGCGAATCAAGAGACCATAGTTGAGCTCATGGGCTTCGCGAGGAGACTCTTCCCCTCCAAAAAGAGTAAATCCAGGAGAATGGAGAGATACGAATCGGTGACGAGTCTAACATCCGAGAGCAAGGCCACTCGAACGGAAATCACCTTCGACTTTTACAGGCTCAACGTGTTACTGCTGAGGGCCGTCATGCAGGATAGTCATCTGGTGGGTGTTTTATTATTATTACATACGTCATTACAATGAATAAAGTTGACATTTATTTACGCATTCGCTAAGGCATTTAGAGCTCGAGGCAGCATGTAATTGTTATCCAATGTCGATTAGCCTCAATTACATTCGTACATGGCATTTGGACCTTATCTTTTAATTTAAACGCAAATTGAGTTGAAATTTTTCAATGCTACAAACAAGAGTCTTTGTCCACTTTTCACAAAGTTATTAAATAAAGTTTCAGCACCTCACTAACTCATAGGTGCTTTCAATAATCGACCGCAATTCGCAAACAACATAATACAAGAATAAATACGTAATAAATTGTTACATATCACATAGACATAATAAATTATTACATATCACGTAGACATAATCAATTATTACATATCACATAGACACAATAAAACAACAATAACACAAAAAACGCCCATTAACTTGGCTTGCAAATGCTCTCCTATTCATAAAAAGGCAGTCAATTGAATTTCTCGTCGAATTCGCGAACCCGTAGGTGGGGCAGAAAATCGCAACGGCAACTATGACGGATGCACGCATCCAGGCGACTCTTGCATCGGACAATTCAATCTCAGGCTCGTTAGGCGGCCTGCAGATCCTCGACCAGACCCTCATCGGTAAGACCCATCAACGCATTATCAGTGTCGGTCGCGATCCTTTGGCCGAGCCGTCCTATGGCAACCATCACAATCACCACCACCACAACCACCACCACCACAACCACCACCACCACCACCACCACCAACACCACCACAACCATCAGCAGCAGCAGCAGCAGCAGCAGCAGTACCACCACCACCACCACCACCATTATCAGCATCATCATCGACAGTCCAGCGCAGCCGATCAGCCTGAAGCATTCCGTTTCCTCGCGAGTCGCAGCTGTCGCCAAAGCGCGGACGTCGAGGGCACCGAGACCCTAGTCGACATTAGCGTGCGCATCGGCAGCGTCTGGTACACCCACGCGCCCCACCTCATTTCCGAGCTGCGCTCCTGCGCCGACGAGTTCAAGCAGTACCTTAGTAACGTGGCTCGGCAAATTGGCGCTGCGGCCACGGACATGGCGATCGGCCTCGTCAACGCCGAGGACTGGTCGTTGCCCCAGCGCAAACGGCTCCCCAGCTTCTCTCTCGACGGCATCGAGGCCCCGGCCAATCTCCTCCTCAAGCTCGACCTCGTCCTGGACAGCCCCGTTATCGTCATACCGAGGTCCTTCCAGAGCGCCCAGGTCTTCGTCGCCCATCTCGGTACCATGTCCCTCCAACACGAGCCCCCATTATCCGGCTCCACCCAGCAGAAGATCAACCTCGAGGTCAAAGATATGAATCTCCACTCGCTCGACGTCTCGGACAAGATACAGGAGGTGAGTCGGCCCACTCTACACTTGGCCACCGTCCATTATCCGCCTTCGCAACGACACTTTACATTATTACGAGAGAGAGAGACATATGAGAAGCATTGAGCAATAAATCCAACCCCAATCCTAATCCCAATACGAGTGATGCTCTTGTTTAGCGAAAGTAATGCTCGAGAGAAAGTGCTTATTGCTACGTGTGATGTATCTTTACCTGGCTTTGCTGAAATTTCATGATCTTACTCGAACTTGGCATTGCAGCATTTTTGCTGTTGTAACGCCAACTTAGTGACAGGCGACACGACGAAAAGCACATTTTCTATTTTCGGCAATATCCTTTTTAATCAAGTAACAATATGCCGACAGTAAGGACTCTCTCGTTGAAATAATGTTCGAATTACGCCAAAGCTTCGAAATGTAATTATTCTGGCACACGCCACACAGAAATCCCTCTCACTAATCTTTCCTTTTGTTAGGATTTCATCGCTGCGACTCCCTGAAGTAAATCCGTATGCTTAACATTATCTTTCGCAGATGAACCAAGAAAATTTTCCTCTCAGAGCGGAGGATATGTATTCTTGCAGGGAAAGTGGAAAGCCGATACTTCACGACACCCTGTTAAGGGTGACTCTGGAGCGAGACATTGGGAGTCATTCCCAAAGCCCCGGATTCCCGTTCGAGGTGGAGCAGGCACGTGGTGCAATAGAGGTGCGAGGGGTAGTTGTGACGCCTCTCAAACTTTCCTTGTCGTGCTCGCAGTACGAGCAATTTTTGGATACCGTGCATAGGCTCTTCTCCGTGCCCACGTCCATGGCCGAGTCGGCCCTGCCCAAGCAGCAGCCAGACTCCACGACCCCGACCTACACCAACAGTCCCAGGTAAGCCCGCTAACTTGATAAGCCGTAAGTGAAGTCTGCTTGGCAAACGAGCGAGGCGAAGAAGCTTCCCCTCCCACTCGCATCACCCCCAACTCAATGTAAATCTCGCGCTTGCGTTTTTTGCCCAGAATTATCGACACGACCTCCTACACCGACAAGTTCGACCTACCAATAAAGGTGCTCTTCGAGCTCCCGACCCTCAGCATCGAACTTAAGCAGGAGGGCGAGCTCGAGCGGCCCGTCGTCGAGCTTTCAATACGAGAACTATGCGCCAAGTACGAGAAGCTGCATCGCGGCGAGTCGACGACCCAGCTCGCCCTTCGATCACTACTCATGGAGGATTTGCTGTGCCCCGTGGGCTCTCGCCACCGCTACATGATGCAGTCGTCCGCCCCAGCCAGGGCCCGACTACTGGCAGGTCCGTCGCAAGCAATTGCCCCAACCGCTCCTTAAATCATTCACTTGCAATCATCAAAGTCGTATTTCATTATTCGAATCCATACACACACACACACACATATATATATATAAGAATATACGGGTGAAACGATTAAAGAGAGAGAGAGAGAGAGAGAGAGAGAGAAGAGAGAGAGAGAGAGAGAGAGAGAGAGAGAGAGAGAGAGAGAGAGAGAGAGAGAGAGAGAGAGAGAGAGAGAGAGACTTTACAGTTGCTTAAAAGTGGATAAATTCAACGCGTAAGTGATATAATCCAAAAATGTCGTTATTCGAAGGGTAATACCATGTTCAACTTTCCATTCGGATTGTCTCCGGCAGTTTCACTTAAATTAATGTCAATTGCCCAATACGTAGCACAATCCACTCGAGCAGCAACCAAGTTAAGAATTGGAATTTCAACAAACAAATTAATTGCCCTCTTATATCCATAGGGGTCTCGAGGTCGTGTCCCGACCTCGTCTACGATCATCTGCTACGGGGCTCCTTGGAGCTACGCGGCAGCCTCCCCGACAGACTGGAAACGGACAGGTTGTACGGCGCCGTGCCCGCTCACTGGCGCGAAGAGACGGCCTCGCTCGTGGGGACGCCCGGCACCCCGCCACCCTCGCCCGGCGCCATAAGCGCCGAAGAGAATCTCGTGCTCATCAGCATAACGATGAGCGAGCCGGAGGAGGAGGCGTGGCCGCGGGTGCGCCGCAAGACCATCAGCGTCGACTTCAACTGCCTCGACCTAATCGTGAGCGTCGAGTCCTGGATGGTCGTGCTCGACTTTCTCGGCATAGGGACCCTCGGGCCGGGGATCCCGGTCCCCGCTGACACGCTGCCCGACCGCTCCCGCGACCAGGTCGACTACCCCGTGGCCGTGGAGCAACTGCCCGTCCACTCGGAGATCGACGTCGAGATCAATTCGCTGACCCTCGTGTTGACGCAGCCCGAGCGCGAAATCGCCCGCGCCAACATCTCCAACGTCACGATGCACCTCATCAAGGCCGACGGGACGAGCAAAGTCTCGGGCTCCCTCGGCTCCATGTCCCTCCTCGACCTCACGGCCCACGGCCGCTTCTATCGCGAGAGGTTCCTGTCCTCCGGCAGGAAGGCCCTGAACTTCCAGTACTCGAGCTACGTCGACTCGGAGAAACTGACCCACGACGCCCGGCTCAGCTTGCAAATGTCGGCGGTGCACTACGTGCACACCCAGCGATTCGTCGCCGAGCTCCAGGCCTTCTTCACCCACTTCTCGCGGCTGCGTGCCGTGATGGCGAATCTGAGGGCCGGCGGGGCTCTCGTCGATCCCAGGGACAAGCGCAGCCTCAGATTGTTACTGGAGCTGCACGCGGGCGCCCCCGTCATCCTACTGCCGGTGAGCTCGCGCTCCGTGGAGATGATACTGCTGGACCTCGGGGAGCTATCGGCGCGCAATAGCTTCGTGCAGTCGTCGGTGATGAGCGAGTGCTTGCTCGACATAATGAACCTCGAGCTCGTCAATATGGACGTGCACGCGGCGAAGAAGCTGAGCTCGAGCGACGCGGCACGGCCCGACGAGGACGAGAGCTGCCTGTCGGTCGGTGGCTTCGTCGTCAAGAAGACGGGACCCTCGCTACTCACCGAGAAGTGTCAGCTTCGGCTCCGAGTCGAGAGGAACCTCGACGCCTATCTCAGCCGGGATATACCAGATCTGAGCGTGCACGGCACCCTGTCGACGATGGACTGCGCCCTCGACCCCTCCCAGTACATGCTCATTCGTGGCCTGCTTTCCTACAATATTGGCGAGAATCTGGACGACCTGCGGGCCTTCATGCGCGACACCGTCGAGTACTCGATGCCCAAGAGCGACGTAGACGGCAGGGTCTGGACCTCCTCCTACGTGAGCCTCGAGCTGGTGAACGTCACCCTCAAGCTGCACCCGCGCCACGGTCTCCCCGCACTCGCCTGCGTCAACTTCATCAAGTCCCGATTGATACTGGACGCGCTGAGCGACGGCTCCCAGGACATCGACCTCGTCTCCCGTGAGATTCTCCTTATGGACACGAGGTTCAAGGACGAGCCGGTCAACCGCCGCTCCAATGTGTTTACCAGGATACTGCAGCCGCTGAGGGAGAGCTCGGCGTCCGAGGACCGCGTCCAGGCCGAGGTGCATCACCGCAAGCGCAAAAACTCCTCGGCCACGACGATACTGCTGCACAGTATGCGGCTTACGGCGATCCTCGACTGGTGGGAGGCCATCAGAGACTTCCTCGTGCTGAACGCGCCCGAGCCGGAGCCCGTGCAGTCGTGGGCCGTCCCTACGCCGACTTCCCTCGAGTGCGGCACTAGCGCAGCCGTCAGTTTGCCCTTCGAGCTCAAGCTCAACATCACCGACTCGGAGCTCGTCCTCGTCGAGAACACCTCCATCTGGGACTCGAACGCGGTCATACTCAAGTGCACCGCCGTCCTCAACTACAGGTCCAAGCCCCAGAGCGGCGAGAAGCCTATGAGCTGCAATCTGTCGCATTGCGAGCTATTTTCCTGCATATTGGGCTTCGGTACGCTTCCAATCTTCATTGCTGTCTTGTGATTTTGGCAGTTTTCCTTGAGGTCTTGAGGGGCTTGATTATTGCTCGCTATTGATTATCGTATACGACTTTTGCTTGCTTTCCTTTTCTTTTCGCGCGGTTAATAAGAAAAAAACCCTGGCGTTTCGCACAATATGAATATTTAACTTTCTGCTCTTTGCTCTTTTTAATGTATTATCGCAATTCTCAACGAAAATTGTTTAACTTGAGCCGGGCTCTTTCATTAAAAAGAATTTAACATTGAAAAGAATCATTTGGCCTTTGTTTCTTCAATTCAATAAAAATCAAAGCCACGGTAATGGCAATTAATAATGAGAGGATAGGAAGAGGGATGATAATGAGGGGGAGGAGCAAGAGCTTTCATAGTTTTAACTGACATTTGACGATAGTTTGAATGAAGCAAAGGCCCGGGAGAACGCAACGAATGACAATAATAAGCCATCAAAGATCCCAAAACCATGGGCAAGCGCTTAACGAGCACTTTAATATGAAACAGAGGACGAGACGGCCTTGTCGATCATCGATCCGGTCGGAGCGAGCCTCGAGCTAACATCCGAGAAATCCCTCGAGATTCACCTGCAACCGCTGAGCGTGCGGCTCAGCTACCACGACGTCAACATGTTCCTGCGCATGCTGAGATCACTGCCAAAGCAAACCTTACTGGCGAAGCAGAAGCTCCTCGACGACGGCCCACCCGCGAACGCCAAGAGCCACGTGGTCAAGCTGCTGGCTTTGGGCTTCGCCGAAGTCGACTGCGAGACCGCGCTGCGCAAGTGCCACGGCCACCTGGACGACGCCGCCCTCTGGCTCACCCAGAACGCCGTGCCCAATGCTGAGCTGGAGCCCAGCAGCGACGAATTCCCGCTAAAGGTCCGGGCAAGCATTCCATCCCTTTCGTCGTTGTCCCTGTAGCCGCGCTCTTTACGTTTAAGCCCCTGATTCTTACGTTCAGGGCATCGAAACGACGGCAACGAGCTTGTTGTTGGCATTTGAATGCATTTATATGATTTTTATTCAAGGAAATTGCCACTGGCTATTGCAGCCTCTTCGATATCCTTAATCGATCGAGTAAGCTGCTCGTGCGAGTTTGCAGCCCTGGCGGTTCCTTGAATTTTCTAATAATTTAAGAGATAAGGAGACGCAAAGCCACTCGTTTCCAACGGCTTGGAATGTTTATTCCAACGTATTGACCAACGTAACTCTGCTCAGGTCATAGTACTGGAGACAGCCTGCCTGAAGATCTGCATAATCGACGACTGCAGGGACGCGGACGTGCCACTGTTGGAGATGACGCTGGTCGACCTCTCGCTTAATCAAGAGTACTGCGGTCCCGGCGACGTCTCGGCCACCTTCGGCGTCGACTACTACAATCGGGTGCTGAGTGGCTGGGAGCCGGTGGTCGAGCAGTGGCGCGCCTCCATGCACTGGGAGCAGATCCTCTCGAGCTCCCTCAACTCCAAGCGCCTGAGGATCCAGGTCAACTCGCCGGACTCGGTCAACGTCAACGTCACCTCGACCTTCGTCGAGCTCGTCACCCTCGTCAAGGAGAACTGGACCCAAGATTACTATTTGCTCAGTGATTTTAGCAAAGGTCATTAGACTTCAGCCCCATTCCAATGCTTAAGAGATGCGAAAAGAAGAAGAGGAAGAGGGAGAGAAAAAACTCTTGCTCACTTGAATTTTACGCTTATTACAGGCAACAACAAGAATTACAGGCGGCGATCGCCTTTCGTACCTTTTGCCCTAAAAAATGAGACGGGCTCCAAGATCTGGTTCAAGACGCTCATTGCCACGGCCGAGGACGATAAGATTGTGGACAGAGAAGTTCTTAAGAATAATGCGCTGACGAAGGACGAAACGTGGCTGGAAGTCGGTATAAGCGAGACAGTGCCGTTCACTTTTGAGAATCGAGGTAAACTGCGCCACCACTCGACCCACATAGCGAGGAGACATCAAGTGGCGGTGATCGTCGAAGGATGGAAGGTCGTGGATGCAGTTACCGTGGACAGAGTTGGCATTTATTTTCGGCACGCCCTTGCAAACCTCAAGGGCTCCGAGGTGAGTATGGGCAGCGAGATTTGCCACGTGCATTGCCAGGTGCACGGGTGTGATTGACGAGTGTCGAGGCAAAGAAAATGCCAACTCGGCAGGCATCCTCGTGCCTTAGTTAGAGCTCGGTTGACATTTAATGAAATGCAATCCTTATCATTTTCAGTTAATATCGACAAAAGCCAGGATTGTTTTCAATGTGGAATTGGAAGGATCGGCGCGGAAATTGGTTACCGTGCGATCCGCTTTGCAAGTGGTAAATAAGTTGAGCTACAACGTCGACTTGAAGCTGGTGAAATCTTTGAATAATCACGCTTGTAAGTCTATTAACGCCTACCTCCTTATCTCTAATTGTCAAAGTACATCATTGTCAAAGTATTCCGTAAATAAATACGGCCAGATGCTGCGTGGACGTTAAATTAACGGGTGCACGCTTATTTTTTAAGATTCTTCGACGTATCCATCGACAGCGGGCAGCAGGATTTTGCAAGTGCCGGCAAAATCAAGAATCTCAATTCCATTGACACACACGGACGTGCAAATGTACTTGAAGCCCGTGAATCCAATTGGTTCGTATCAGTACTGCGTCGAACCCATCGAGTGGACTGTGGTAAAAAAACTCTCGGAAGTCGTAGAGATTCAAACTACCTGCAGAACTAATCAGCAAAATATCTTCAGAATGTGTGTGGCCGTGCAAAGGGATAATTATCCGCAAGATATAGCGCAAACCTTACCCGGCCATACAATTTCCATCCTCGCCCCAATGACCATCACCAATTTGTTACCGCACGAGTTGATGTATTTCGCGGGCGAGGAGAGCGGGCAAATATTACCGGGCGACTCATCCGATCTGCTTAGTCCAAATATCAACGAGCCGCTAGAAATTAATGTGCAGCTCGATGGATATCCAGGCGCTGGAATGGTTCGTTTCCCCCTTCAACATTTGTTAATCAAGCCGAATACCACCACTTCACCGATTGACTTTTAATATTTTGCAAATTTTACTCTCCGCTATGCTTCAAGAGACTATACTTGAGAATTTAATATATTTAATATATTTTAAGTTAATACAGAGTGTATTATCGACAAAGCTCTTAAACAAGCACCGTATAAAAAAAATCGATATTCTTGGAGGAAGGTTGATGCGCCAGTTGTCAAATTATCACACGCACATATATATATATGTGTGTGTGTGTAGATTGGTTTTTTTTATACAATCAAGTGGAGGATTTGTAACTATATTAATTATCAATCGGTGCATCAACTCGAGTATTGTTAACGAGTTTTGTAATCGAGGTACGCAACTATTATTTCCAGCTTACAGTTCCGCAAAATAGTGGCTCGTTCACCGGCAGACTTCGACTCACCGACTCATCCGGGCGCATTCTATTCATTCACGCAACAATATTGGTGGAGAAAGGCTCCGCGGTGCGGATAAATATAACAGCGCCATACTGGATTATCAACAAGACGGGCTTACCTCTGGTTTTCAAGCAGGAGGGCGTGAACACCGAATTCGCCGGCCAATTCGAGGAGCACGAGAAAGCTCGAATGATCGCCCCATTACTTTTCTCGTTCAACGACGAGGAAATAACCGGCGCACTTTCTGTTCGCGTTGGTACAGGCTTGCATGTCTCGGGGATACCACAGTGGTGTCAACATTTCCATTTGCAGCCTGGAATACAGGTGCTTTTATATAACATTTATCGCCCGATTTGTTGAGAAGCAGAAGGCACTCGGCTTAAATTAGACAGCCCAATAATTAATTGATTTCTTGCTGTTTGTAGTTATTTAAAGTAACACAATTGTCAAACGTTTTGAAGAAAAATGTATACACAATGAGTTGTAGATATCTAGATATAGAGAAAACATTATCACTCTCACGGCGATAAATTCTAATAAAATATGATCAAAGTAAGCTTTATTTGGCATTTCGGATAATTATTCTCATTAGCAATATTTTCATTAACTGATCATTAGTTATTAGGCAAATGTAACATTTTGTAACGTTGACGTAGTGCCCCATCATATTTTCTTGAATAACTCTTGAATAACTGTATTTTTTAGGTACAACGGCTGAGGGTGACATTTCGCGACGGTAGACCGGACAGCGTTTTTGCGATCGGCATTGCAACAAGAACAGCTCGAGGAAGATACCGCGCAACGACCGTCGTGACCTTATCAACCAGATATCAGCTGCACAATAAATCATCCTGCACGTTAGAACTTGCCCAGAAGTGCTACACGACCGCACCAGTAAGCAATAATGAGTCGTTTATCTCTCTCTCTCTCTTGCCAATTCTTCCAGCGTATTATTGCCACCTTTTCATTAACTTAACATGTCATTGTTTTTCTGCTTAAAAGACTCACGCCGATGCTCAAGCCACCTACATAACAGCAACGCCAAATTGTCATATGGCATACCATTGGCCCCGCCTCGATAAAGATCAAATACTTTGCGTTCGAATAGTCAATGTTCCGAACTGCATGTGGTCTGGTGGAATAAAATTACACGGCAATCACTCCCTTACGATCAACGTCAGAGACTCTTCCGGCCAAATGTATTTCTTAAGAATTGACGTTGTTTTACAAGAGAGCACATACTTCATAGTCTTCACCGATGCGGACACTATGCCACCGCCAATTAGGGTTGACAATTTCTCGGAAATTAATCTGACAATTAATCAGGTATTATATGACAAGGCCAATGAGCGTACAGCCGCGTGGCTTGCACAGTTCAACATGTCGATAAAATTTTTATACCATTAATTGTAGACAACAGTGTCGGAAAGCTTGCAATGGTCAGTGCGGCCACATTGTTCAGTTCCTTATGCACTGGACGAGCCGATTTTATCAGCCAGTCTCTTGGTGACGGCACCAGGAGGTGTGACTGCTTCCTACGATTTAAATGTTCTCGGGGAGTGCCGGGGACTGACTTATGAAAATTTCATCTACATCGCATTTACCGGTAAATATGTTGTGTAAAATTATCGGCTGTATTATCAATGAAATTCTCATGGTGAAATTGAGGATCGTTCTAAATGCCTATAAAGGATCATTTTTTGCAAATGGCAGTTCCAGTGTTTGTATGTGCATTTGTCGATGAATTAGATTGAAAATAAAAAAACATATATATATACAATATAAAAATTGTTTGTAGCATAAAATTATTATAAATAGAATGTTAATTATTTCAGAAATTTTAATGTATTTTATTTTTGTCTTGTACGAATGCGATGCTAAAAGGCGAGTCAAGGCTAAACAACCACGTAACAACGTAGAGAAAAAAAGTTACAAAGTATATCGTACTCAAGACATGCGTTCATTAGATAGATAATTTGTTCGATACAATGCAATTCTAGCATAGAAAATCAAATAGATTAATTGTACTCGTTATCATTCAATAAGATCGTATTAATAAGGATAGGCAATATATTCATCGATATATTCAAATAATAATTAAATAAAATCGTTCGGATTTATCGACACATTGATTAGATTACAACTTAGCCTCGGGCTGTAAGGATAAATTTTCACTAACCACCCACACTCTTATCTCGCGCCTATTCGATAAATTCGTAATTACATTTAATTGGAACTCGCGCCGCCTATTGAATAAAAAATCCGATACTCTTGGGAATTGTCATGCCATGAAATTGCTTACCTTTCAGGAACCTTCAAGACAGACGGCGACCTAGGCACGGGCGAAAATAGTATGGACCCGTTAGACGTTGAGACTCAGCGTTTGGTTTTAGAAGCAGGACCCGGTGGTTGGGTCGCACTCCGTAGAAAACAGTATGGAGCGAGGTCGCAGCTTTGGAGAATGACGGGTGAAGGTCAACTGCAACACGAAGGTTTGTATTGTCATTGGGCTTTAGTTTTAGCACTATTTTGGTGGGTAAAAAGTTTTCTTGCGAATTGCAATTACATTAGCTGACGCTTAACGAATTCGCTTAATGTGCTTGTTACGGATGTTTAACGAAATAATTTATCATAATAAACGTCTATTGTCTATAATTAGTCACGTAGGGCTATAGATTTGCTTTAGCCTGTAAATAACGTTTTTTACAGGCTCGAGTCCTCCAAGGGACAAGTACAGTCGAACTCCCGATACAGTTTTGGTCCTGGATATTGCCGGCACGGCCCCCCAGCCCTTCACTTATTGTCCTTTGGCATTGAGGAGACCCGACCCGAGGCGCAGGTCCACCCAGACTTGGCGTTTCACGGATGACGGCCGCCTATGTTGCGTGCATGCCAACATGTGCGTGCAGTCCAAGGACGGTTTTATGGGACTGCAAGAAGGTTAAATGCCACTTCATTAATTGCAATAATTGTCATTTCTCGAGAATGCGTGCCTTAAATTGATCTAGTCGTGTTTTTTATATTTCTAGTTGCTTAGGGTATGCCGATTAAAAATGAGAGATAAAGTCATTTGCTAGTACTATTGAAAGAACGTTATAATTGCTTTTTGTTTGAAAAATTGAATTACTTTGCCAATTTTTTTGATAAATTTGAATACAATTTGAGAGCGGTGATTTTGTACCTAAACGTTCGATTCAAGAGCCGATTCACGGTATTACGATGCTTCAATATATTTTATCCTTGATATTTTCATGTACACTATACTCGATAGTGTTTTGGTAAATCCGTACTTTAACAACAATACGGCAATTGTATTCTGAAATAATTGTATCGCAAACAAGTGCTTGCCATTATTATCATCGTATTTACATAAATAAACTTTATGGTTTTCACTTTTCAACATTGACATTTAGCTTCGCTGTATTTACGTACATATTAGAAAGAAAATTTTTTTTTTTTTTTTTTTTTTTTTACAAAAAGTCCCATATATATATATATATGTTTAATTATTCACCATAATACTATTGCCGATTCTGCGAGGCTACAATGCCTTGAAAACTCTAAAACTACTATGCAATTTTACAGGCGGCAGAGGCGCCCGTTGGCAAATATGTACGTATATTTACGGAATTTGCAGCGCTCTCGCGCCGTATTACACCTCTCATGCTCCTCCAGCTCTTTACAAAACTAATATTTATCTAAACATAATATACTAAATCTCATACTACATCTCTTATACTACGCTTTATTTGGCTTTAGATCATTAGTTTACACTTTCTTTATTTATCCACACACGACTTCTTCTCAAACAATATATACATATATATATCAATATTTGCCATGCATTCCTTTAACTTCTAGTGTAGATTAAACATTAAACGCACAATTGTTATCCTACCTTCTTTATATTCGATCAACATCATGCAGATTGTTTCAAAAAAGTGGGCATTTTGACTTCTTTTAAAAGCCATTCGGTTGAAATAATATAGTAAACGTACATTTGATACTCCATGACGATAAATTTAAAATCCTTTTCTTTCTCTTCCTTTGATTACGATAAAAAAAAAACATTGGTTTCCGGGCTCTGGTTTATATTATTAAAACGACATTGGATGTAAAATTTTACTCAACTTGCACTCAATAAGGAATGCGCAATTAGATTAATTAAACGCCTAATGCATTGGGAAGCTGAAGTGCCAATAAAATCAATTAGAAAACGGCGTCGATATCGAATGAAATCGTTTAATATGGCAACAAAGATTTCCGAATTTTTGAAACATTCTGTAAGAACATACTTATAATGATATGGGTTACAAGTGGCAATAATTATTGTATATAAAAAAATCATTTTAATTTTAATTATTAAAAAATGGCCTCACCAAATTGAATGTAATTGAAATTTTTTCGAATATAATTATAATTTTATCACAAACTATATGCTATAAAAGAAGCTTGCAAAAAATCATTCTATATTCAGTTTTTGTATCATATCGTAAAACACAATTAAAAACTTAAAACACAATCACTCCAAACATTTGAACTGTATACGTACATCTATATAATCAACAATTGAAAACAATTTTATTAATTTTATTTTATTTATCGACACTTCATTTCATCGATATTATTGACAAATTTCATTTCAATTGATTAGATTAAAACGATCAAATTATTTATGTGCTTTGAGAAATTTGTAAAAAAATTTTATACATTAATTTATCGAGAAGAAAAAATATGTTATCGAGCCCGAGAGTGGAACTATTTACTTTTATTAATAATAATAATAATAATTACCACTGGGAACATATATTTACAAGAAGTTTGAAAAACTTGACTATTTGTAAGAAAGAACTGTTGCGAATTTCTAAAAATTCGATCAGTTTATTGCTCGTGTATTCCGCGACTTGAACGCGTTTTTTTTCTCAAAATCAACTCACCTTTTCAAAAGACGCAGAAATTCAAGAGCAAAAAAATTATTAATCCGACTTAATCGATTTTTTATTGTTTACAGCTAATCGCATATTTTTTCGTATTATCAAGGTTATTAAATTTTTTATTGCTTAAAGATAATTAATTTTTTATTATTTCTAGACAATTAAATTTTTTATTATTTATGGGTGAGTGATAAATGTGCCTTAGAATTATAATGCCAGGAAAATTTGAGATACATTGAACTTTTTCCGATATTTTATGAATTTAAAACCTCTTCTTTCAGAATTATTAAATTATTTTTCTACTCAAGAATTTAATAAGCACAGTCGCTTAAGATAACAATTATTATGAACTCAAACTGTATCTTCGATGATAAAATAAATGTGTTTATACAAAGTGCACTATAACGTTATCTGTAAAAAGTTTTTACATCAATAATAACTTTTTCTTTTTTTTTTGATTAAATAAATAATAAGCAATTTACAATAAATATTCGAAATTTTTTGCTCGATTGAACGTTCGTTTGATGAAAATGAACTTTTGAAAAATCCCCGTTTTAAAGCGCTTTCTCCTTCATTAAGAATTAACATATAAATATTATTGCCATAACAATAAGTTTAATATCTTATCAAAAATTCCTTATAAAAATATACTTTCGCATAGTGTGTAAAAATGTATATATATATATATATATATATATATATATATATATATATAATATTAAATAATTAAAAAGATATTTTTACGGTGTAGATGTGATTCAACATTAGCGATAATATCTCTCTGAGAAGAGAAATGAAATGAAATTGCAAAATATGTGCAAACTGTGTATAGTAATGTATTCAATTAGTAATTGAATTGCATTTAAGCTACTAAATATACGCGAAAGCATTTTTACACAAAGATTCTTGAACTTGTGGACGAAACTAACGACTTGAAAACTTAATTTCTCTCAAGCACTAAAATTATCTAATAAATTAACTGATTAATATTTCTCTACGTACTCATAAGTGTTTCGCTATTTTAATAGTAATTCAAAGTCTCGACACACTGCAATGTAATTTTGCAATGTAATTCATGTAATGGCGGGGCTTAATAACGATTGTTAACCAATTGTTTGTAGGGAGTGAGGCAGTCCTGGGGCCCCAAATACATTGCAATCCACCGCCAATTGAGCAAAAAGTAGGCAGACAGCGTCTCCGGCCGGGTTCCGGTTACCTCTCGGTACGAGTAACTACCGATGGGCCAACTAGAGTCCTGCAGGTCCTAGATATCAAAGAGAGAGTGAGTCGCAATTTTATTCGCAATTTTAAATTACAGCGCGATAAATTGATGAGCGCAAAGTGGCCAAATGAACTGGCTCGTATTGAAAAAAATATTCTTATCTCGATACCAGAAGAAGACATTCGCACTGCTAGAGGAACGGGATTGGTCCAACATTTCCATGGCTCACCATCCCACTCAAATCTATCCGGATATGCAAAATGTGGATGCGCGCGAGCTGCATCTCAGTGTCACTCTGCCCGCGGGTTTGGGCCTGTCAATAGTCTCCTGTCGACCGGCCGAGGAGCTGATATTTTCCCGCTTCGCGGGTATCACCCTCGACTTCATCAACACCCCGTCAAACAAGAGGCTCGACCTTAATATCCACGACGTGCAAATCGACAATCAGCTTTTCGAAGCTCAATGCACATCGGTACTCTACATATCCAGGTAAGCCCAAGCCAGCCCACGCTTTCCCCCATTTGTAGATTTTCAATTGCCAGCAAGCGGTACGAAAAATTACCGATCGTCGTAACTATTATTACATGCGGCCTGCGGAGCCAAGGAAACTATATTCCTTATAGTAGCCAGCAAAGTGCATTACAATTACATAAAGTATAATCTGACATTGGTGAAGGTGCATGTTTGGCTATTAGTTCTCTCGATTCTCAATAAAAATACATAATTGCTCGTATATTTATTGACAAGCTATGAAAATTCGAGATTGAATAGCACGAAAAGTAGTATGCCAAATGCCTAAACGATTACGATTAAAAATGGTATAAAAACATTTCCACGCCACCTTCCACGAAATACCTACGACAACGAATCGATTCACTTTTTCTTCTTATATCTTTCAGTATTTCGCACACATTCATACAATGCATTTAAAATACATTTACATATATTTTATTTATTTATTTTTTTTTGTGTTTGTTTTTTTCGTTTGTTTATGTGTGTAATGGATCGCTAGGAGTTGTCTTGGATGAAACTCATTAGCGTATCGTGAACTTTATCGCGAAACCGAATAGATTTTACGCCAATGTAATTATTTGCCGTGCGAGTGTGTGCTGTGTGCTGTATGTGCGTGCGTGCGTGCGTGCGTGCGTGCGTGCGCTGCGAGTTAAATAAAAAAGCAAATGAAAAATGTTGGGTGTAGGAATTTGCGATCGGAGGGCGATACGAGGCCGACGATACACGTGTCCGCCGAGAAATTACCTTCGAAGAACCAGAGCGCTGAGATTTTCAAGCACCTGATTGTGAGCGTGAACCCGGTCTGCGTCCACTTGGAGGAGAGACTAATTTTAAAGCTCGCCGCCTTCATCGGAGCTGGATTCCTCGAGCAGGAGGCCCCCGTTGACGAGAACGACTTCAACGCTCAGCGTTTTATCTCGAATGTGTCGGCGGCGCACGCGAAACGATATTACTTTGGCGTATTGAAGCTCATGCCGAGTCAGGTGGAGCTCAGTGTCCTTACCTCGACGAAGCTTCCGCCCCATCTGCAGGCCATTAAGCGCAAACTCGGCCTCACGCTCATCAAATTCGAGGACGCGACCATCGAGCTCGAGCCTTTCATCAGGATGCATCCCTTCGAGAGCAGCCAATTCTTAATGCATTCCATTATCAAGCATTACAAGGACGTGAGTCGATTGCACCAATTCTTTATCCCCGTAATGTCTTACAATCTTACGCCGCCTTGTTTAACATGGCCGACCAACTAAAAGCAACTCCCGTACTTTCGTCGCCAATGCTAATTGCAATCTAATGCGAGTCTAACGCGTTCAAGTTAAATCTTTCATGAGAATTCAAGAATCAATAAAATCGAGCAGATTCTTAAAGGACAAGAGGAGGGGTAAGGTATATTAGATTCACGCTTGTTTTTGTTTTTATTAGGAACTGAAGTGGCAGGCAGCCGTGATTCTCGGCTCGGTCGACTTTCTGGGCAGTCCTCTGGGCTTCATGAACGACGTGACCGAAGGAGTGTCGAGCTTCTTCAACGAAGGCAACGTGAAGACTCTCGTTAAGAACGTGACGTACGGCTTCTCGAGCTCCGCGGCCAAGTTCACCGAGTCCCTGTCCGACGGGGTCGGCAGAGTCATAATGGACGAAAGGCACGAGGAGACGAGGCAGAAGATCCGATCCAATACGGCCGGGAGCACCGATCATTTAGTTGCTGGATTTAAAGGACTGGGATTCGGAATACTCGGTGGCATGACTAGTATTGTCAAGCAAACTTACGATGGTCTTATGAACGAAGGCTTTCCGGTAAATAATTCTCACTTACTTTCCAATTAGCGGAACTTTCGTCCACCTTCTATTGCTCTTCCCTGATTAAGTCTGGCAAAATCGATGATTCTCACCTTGTCCCTTAACAATTTCAGGGATTCTTTTCCGGGCTTGGCAAGGGCGTTGTTGGGACAATCACTAAGCCGGCTGTTGGGATTTTAGATTTTGCCACGGAAAGTGCCACTGCTTTAAGAGAAAGTAGCCGAAGGTAAGTCGCTCCTCCCTACTCATTGGCTATTAATTCTCAATTTTAAAACCTCTTGCATCACCAATGGAATACTATATACTCTATAAATTCAGGATGCGATTGCAAATGCTTTTCAATTAAAATCGCGAGTCTCGGGGCTCTCTTTAAACGAGCTACTTCCTTTCTCTCGTTACTCCGATCGACGACTGTGCGCGTCGCCGAATGCTCGCAATCGCTTGCATTTTAAAACTCAATCTCGTTTTTAAATTTCAGCGCCCACCGACAAATACCAAAGCGCGACAGACATCCACGAGTCGCCAGTGGACCCGCCGGCCTTCTACCCCCTTACAATACCCAACAAACCGAGGGCCAGGAGCTACTCTACAGCATAAACAATCGGGATTACTCGGAATTGTTCGTGGCGTACGAGTGCCTGCGCAGTGGGATCGACAACCTCAAGGTTCTAGTGTCTAATGAGCGCGTCATAGTGATATCCGGGGGTAGCAAGGGCATCGTCACCGAGGTCAGCCTCGCCGATCTGTTGCATTGCCATCCGACTCATCGCCTCGAGAGCAATGGCACGACGTTGCACTACATCGAGTTGACCTCGAGAGCGGACTCGACCAGCACCGCACCCTTCGACGGCCCCGAATTCTTAAGGAGACCAAGAGTCCGCTGCGACAGTCAAGATATCGCCAAATGGGTATGATTACTTTGTTCTTTTTTGCTCTTCTTTGTTTTATATGCTATTGGGCCATTACATTGGATTGATTTAATATAGCACATGCTTATATTATATCATATTTATCGTGCTCATCTTGTTAATATTGTGTGTCGACTATGACACTTTTTTATATAAGACATGCTTGGATGGTTAAATTGAGCGAGGATTTATTGTATTCCAGGTTTCCCGGCAAATAAATTATGCCAAGGGAATGCACGAAGAGCGTCGCTTAACATTAATGTCCTCGGACAATATTCTCGATGACATTCAAATTTACAAGTAAATGTGGAGGCCGATCGGTCATTTCATTCGCATGGAATCTATTTTATCGAGTTTTGGGAAACGCAAACACGTCTTTGTTTTTCAAGATTATGTTATGCTGCTTTTGAAAACAGTGACCATTTCCACATGGAAAGGTCGATGATCGTTTAGTTAATTCGGTGCGTTGGTTGAGCAATTTCTTACAAGACTGACGCTATAATCAAGCAATATTCGTCACAGCAAAAACTTCAGTGCCATTTTCGTTATGCATATGCATGTATTATTGATCTATATGATAAACGAACGATAAATAAGATTAATGTATATATTGTACAGGCCAGTTGAATGCTCTTGGTATGAAATATAAATAGAAGATGTTTGTTGTATAGCTAATTAATAATCTAGCATAATTTGAGTATCTCAGCAATTATCCTTATGCTACAGCACCAAAGTTATTTAAAGTGTGTATATCCCACTGACATAGTTTTTCTTTTTTCATATTTTCATTGTATAATTTAAACTGTAAATACAATGATGTATAAATTTATATTTTGAGGAAGTCGATATTATTGTTAATATGCGATTGATATTTTTGTTGTACTGTAAATTATAAAAGGTCGTTTAATAAAAAAAATTTTTTATATGTTGAAGCGTACATCTATTATTTCATTTGAGCTTTTAAAATATTATTTTTCACAAATTATTGTATACCCATCTGAAACTTGATACCTATAAAGTATATACAAACATTTTATCATCATCATCATCATAATTACTATTATTCTTCTTCTTCTTCTTCTTCTTCTTCTTCTTATTATTATTATTATTATTATTATACACAATGTACATAGCGTAATATTACAGTCTCTACAATATAAAGTAAGTAAGTAAACAATCGTTGTGATGTACGAAAAAAAAAAAGAATACGAGTTTTTTATTTGACTAATTTTAAAATATAGTACGTGATACGTTTTATTGTCTATTTGCGAGCAAACAATTTATAAAATTGTTATATTTTTTTAAAAAAAAAAAAGATATTATTTTTAAAAAATTACAAACTTTTTAATATTAAATGTTAAAAAATTCAAGTTATCAGAACAATAGAACATCGAAAGAATATTGACAACTTGAGAATATTTAAAAAATTTGTCAATTATTATTGTCAAATAAGATTATTGTATAAGTAAAAGTTTCTTATATGTACATATAAAGCATAAGACGATATATATATTACATTTTGATTGTATCCACGATATATATATATATATTGTTATATTGAGTATGGTAATACTGTTAATAAATTGTAACAATTAATTTGACCGAAAAAAGTTGTTGCCATCATAAAGAAATCATCAATTTCCCATTAACCGGGGTATTGTGAAATATTTTTCGAGAAAATGTATCAACAATACCGCCGCACTTGTTTGCATTATAATTCGCTTAAAAAAAATGTTCTACTCTGCACCGAGGGCGCGAAATATAAAAAAAATAAGACGCACATTTCGAATGCGCTTGTGCGACGACGTAAATTCATTAGGAGAAATGACCAAATGTCAAATAGCAGCCGATCGATCAACATATTGTTCTTGACACCTGAGTCGACTGTTAGTTTCTAACGGTGTGACAAGCTGCAGTAAGAATTATTTCATACGTGCGTTTTCTTATTAAATAGGCCGTTGCTCATTGGGGGAACAAATAAAATTGGAGAAAATTTATAGATTTTAGTAGAGAATTATATCATCTAACCTATAAAACAATGGACGATACCTTTTTGCAGGATGAGGAGCCGAATTTTGACCGAGTTACTTTGGAAATTAAGCATGAAAGCAACGAATTTCTTCACTCGCAAAGTAGGTTTATCCGATTGACATATAACATAGAGATTAACCTTGATATTCTTATGACATGTCTTTGCTCTTATATTTAAAAATGTTTTTTTTGTCATTACATATAGATATAAAAGATAGCAAAAATTCACTTGACAGTACTTCGAAAAGAGCCTCTGCGATCAAAGTTGTTAGTATTCCCTACACCCGAATTGACTGTCATACATTTTTTTCCTATAGAAATGAAGTTGTAGAGAGAGCTCTTGCAGATTGTCAAAGAGATCTTCTCAGCTGCAGCGAGGAAGATGAATTAATTGGCACATGGCTACTGACTGAGTATATATAAACCTTTATTATTTTGAAAGTAGCATGAGTTCAATAGAAATAAGTGAATTATCGAGGAATCTTAGATGCATGTGTAAATACAAGTAGACTATTGGACTTTAGAAATCGATTGACAAAGTGTTCGGGTTTTTCGACCCGCGTGTAAATTCTCTCTCCAATGTGTTGAATGAAGAGAGACGGATAGTGGAAAGAGGATGATAGAAATGAGATTCAAATATACAAGTCCAGGGAGTAATGTGCTTGAAACGTAGTTTATTGAATAAGTATAAAGCAATATATTTAAGTGTGTACAGATTGTGGCAAGTTTAGATATAAGCAAAATATAATAGTAGCGGCGATCAATGTTATTAAATGGATTTACAATATGATTGGAAGTGACGGTTAGAAGAATCGT
>JAPYYT010001462.1:0-52974 GCA_030522565.1 Ceratosolen corneri | reverse complement strand
ACGTGACTAAAATTCGAGTGAACAGATTACAAGACAATATTTGGGGTTTAAGTGTCAAATCTAAATGACCAGGCAATCAATGAATCGCGAACCCGTCGCGTTCGGACATTACCTTAGTCAAGGGTTAAGCGGAACTAAAGAAAAGTGCGCATCCTGTTGCAATTAACGCCACGTGGCCCGGACTAGACAAAGTAATTCCATTTTTGAGTTTCCCCCGACATTGAGCATGCCGACACAGAGGACCCGGCCGCGGTGTGACATCGGGCGCGAAAAGGGCCCGCCTATCGGTCAAAACCAACAAGGACAGAAAACTGAGTGCACCAATGAGAATTAGGACCGATAGCGGGACCAATAGGAAAAATCGGATAATTAGTTCCGGAAGAGTGGCGAATAGTCGCAAGACGAACTGTGAGTGCAAGGTGACTCTTTTCGTAGCGTCAGTGTTGTCCAAGACCGCCGGGCTGTACCCGCACTGGTCAGTGCTGTCTAGTATCTTACGTGGATAGCCCGTCATCGTGCCTTGACCTGTACGATGATTAGCATTCCAGATGTTTGCTTTTGTCGCAGCGATGACCAAGAGTGCCAACTGCATCTTCTCGGCAGAGATAACCCCACACCAATCAGGCATTCTCGCTACGGCTTGAGCTGCATCTGCAACTGTACGGACGGGAACCCAGTCTCCATCCGGTGTAGCGGTCGTAGCGTCGAAATCCTGGCCTGAACGCGCGGCACTTTTGTACCTGATCAACTGCACCTTGATTACGCCAGCGATTGCATTGAAAATCAAGTCCCTAATTTTGCGTGGTGGGTAATTGAAAATCTTATCGTTATTGACCGCCCAATTAAGTGCGTTTTGCAAGATTGTATCAGCATTGGGCCCAGCTCCCACGAGAATAGGCAGTTTCTCATTATCTCCGAGGGACGGGTCAACTCCGACACTGAGACCTACTTCCGGGGAGCCATTTATGTTTGGGAGAGTTACGTCAGCTAATGTTAGAACCACGATGATATCAGCAAAGAGAACAAGAATAAAAAATAAATAAAACAACTCGGAGAAAAAATTAAATTCAAATTGAAAATTCAGATACACGCTTAAGCAACACCTGGTGTACCTGTATTTAACTCCCCCAAGGTTTACGAATCTTCCCAGACAGCAGAGGTCGGTCCAAGGCCTTCCTCGATGCCTCCTCGCATTAGAACATCAATGGTGCTGGTCCGACCATGTGACCGATCATGTGAAACGCCAGATGTCGCGCTCTCTCTAGAAACATTCTAATTTTACTTTTTAATTTTGCATTGATTTTGGCGAACTCATAGAATTACTATTTCAATTTTACATATAATCTACACAATATTCTTAACATATGTAAGCTTACGTTACTACATTTGATTTAGAATTCATTTATAATTACAATCGATAATTTTTCAGTAGTTTACTCTTGTTATTCTAGTTGTTTTTCGATCGTTGGAAGAAAAATAATTATTATATTTTTACGAGAAAATTACACGTGTTTGCTTTATTTTTATAGAATATTCTATGTAAAAATAACTTTTAAATTGAATTTTATAAGCAGAGTGATATAAAATAAATGTGCGCTTACTATTTAATACGCGAAAATGATTATTTATATTCTTAAATTATAAGTATTTTTGGTTGTATTAAAATATTTATTTAGTCTAAAAGAGAATTAGTTAGTGTCTTCTTAAGAATAATCCTTAATCCTAAAAAAAATCCTAGAAGCTCTTACAGTCGGATAAATTGTACTGGCAAAGTAGTAAAACCTTAATTTATTTAGAAAAAGTCAACTGCTACTCACAACAAGGCGTACTTATTATTTTCGGTAAGTACGTCTGTCTTTCTTTTTGAGTAATTTAATAATGCGCTGAAGTCCTTCTTACGTATTATTCCCGAGATGTTTTATACTGATTAAAATTTATATTTGTTTCAAACTTCACCAAAGAAGAAAATTCATTCGTGGATCGCATCTTATTTTAATTCTTAATAACTTTAACTTTCTACCAATACGTATAAGGAGCATACTTTTGATAGGATTAGTTCGGCAAATGAAATAAACTTTTTATGCATTTTAAGCACTACCATTGTGACTGTATTATTGCTAAATAGCAAAATAACATCTATATTTTGTTAATAGTGCGTGCAAAAAATAGAACAAAAACTCATTGTGATTTCAATATGCTTAGAGCACGTACATCTATTTGTAATTCAATTATTTAACTTGGGTACAGTCTAACTTTACCTTGCAATTTGATAAAAGCAATTTTGTCTGTATACAATAATAGAAGAGAAAAAAATACTAAGCACAGAATAATTTATTTTTCACAGACCACAGTTTAATAAAAATAATTGTTACCTTCAACAATAAACGAGCTATGAGAGTTATTCTACGAGAAATCATATATAGTTATATAAATATAAGTTATAGCTTAGTCGTTGAAATAGCGTTTACGGCGTTTCTCTATTTTATTTATAATTATGGTTACATTCATATTCCTATTTTAAGCTTCTATACAAGTCTAATGAAAGTATTTCAATTATTTAATGCCCAGACAACATTAATGATCGATATGTATAATCGTCTGTATAATTTTTTGTATACGTTCATTTGATAATTTTTAATTATAATAATGAAGATGCTATTAATAACCAAATGCAAAATAACGAAATATATATATATATATATATATATATATATATTTATATATAGGAAATGTACATCAAATAAAAACTTGATTACTTCATTTTATATATATATATTTATATATAGGAAATGTACATCAAATAAAAACTTGATTACTTCATTTTCAGAAAAATAGCTACAACATTTAGTATTAATTTTATGATTAGAAAATATAGTTCAAAGCTTTTCATTACCTACCACCACAGAGGTACCATGAAATATTTGAATTGACCTTTATATATCAGAATATTAATACATTAAAGGCTTCGCATAATATTCTATTATTATTCTTGTATTTGTTATTAAAAAATGCGAATAGACATCGACTTTCAAAAATTACTATTCTAGAACGTAATTTTTGTATCATGGAATCGTATGTATATATGTATATATATGTGTGTGTGTGTGTACATATTGTATGGGAAAAGGGAGAAAAAAGTCGACTTTATACTTGTCTGGGGAATCGAACTTGGCGTATTTCAATTTCACAACAGATGGTCTACGAATTGAGCTACCAAATTCTTATCCGTAATTCCTAATTTGAGGCGACTTTATATCGTAATCGCAACGCAAAATCCAACATCCATAAGTGAAACTGAAAAAAAAATTATCTTTCATTATTTTTATAATTTGATATTATTAAATATCATGCTGTTGCAATGTCATTTGTCTGGGGGAATTAATTGTTTGATGCTCGTGTTGACTGCCGGGGATGTCTTATTTGTGTGACGTCATTATTGAAATATTAAAGTTACCGTTAACGCATTGGAACGTTTTTTTAAATCCCTTGAAGTATACGAACAAAGAAATTCGACGAAAAAAGAAAAAGAAAAGAATTTCATATAAAAATATGCACAAGACATTTTTCATCTATATTACTACCATTTCATTTCATTTACTGTTTCGACCTTCGAAAAGTTGGAAAACATTCGACGTATTTACGAATAACGATCATTCTCTGTTGTAAAAATAGCACTTCTCTTTGGCCAGAAGGAACGGCAATTCTGTAGAGAGAAATAATATAAATCCTTATTGAATAAATAGCCGAGAGAATTAGTATTTATTTAGTTAGTTCTAACGTTCTACTGAAATTCTAACGAAAAATGAAATATGAATTTTTCATAACTTTATATCCTGCAGTATATCATACAAATATTCAAGTTCTAAAGGCTAGAAGTTTGAAGCTAAATTTTTTTTATTTATATTTTAACATTTTTTCTGAAATCAGTAATTTCAGTATTATTACGCAGATACTCGGAACAATGAATCAAGAGTATCGTAGAAGATAGTTCTTGATTTTTTCTATTAAAAAGCGCTTCGCCCAATAATAAATATTGCAATCGCTGCTTTTAGCGAACGTTGGCACTACTGGCATTAAGGGATCGAAACCTCCTGTCGAGTATCAATGCTGTCGTATTCAATCGTTTGATTACATTAATCAACTTAAGATATAATTATTCAATCCTCATTTTCAAATGGTAACATATTAAAGCTACGAAATACCCGAGTGCAAAGCTTTCAATTGGTCTTTAAAAGGCGGCTCGCAAGTCATCGTGAAACTTGCAATAAATTGTTATATAGGAAAATCCAATTTTTTTAATTTGGTCAACCAAAAAAATTGCGAAAGCTCTAGTTTGTGCCAAATAAAAAGAAAAGTAACGAATTATACCATGATTTCTCTTCTTATTCTTCTTTCTCTTTTTAAATTAAAAGCATGCTTGTGGCATTGGACCTTTTCATCAATAGGCTCTAGCAAACTTTTTTCCCTACCTCATGCTCCAATTGCTCCAATAAGCACTTGTTTTAACCTCATTATTGAATTAATACAAATTGCGAGCTATTGTAGCTTAAGCTCTCGGGAGCCTACGCTCCAGCCATACAAATATCAAGTTCGTTTATTCGATTGGTGTTAAGCAGCAAACTGATTTTTTCCTACACTCTCTAGCGCTTTAACATGCAGATATCGCAATGATTTCCAATAAAACTATCGTGCCCCCCTTTCACGGAGATTAATTCGCCCTGCAAAAGGATAGGCGGCGGCGCCCCCCCCCCCCACCATTTTTATTAATCAATTTCCACAAAGAGCCTATTTTTCAAATTAGCGCTGAAAATAGCTGCAGCGATAATATAAAGCAGCTTTCAAAAGGAACATTTTCCGCAGAGCACGACTATTCTCGCATTCGCAACATTGTGCGGCCCCTCGCAATTTGTATATTAAGCCGAAAGGTTTCACTCCCCTCGCATGGGAAAAAGCCATCGGCTTCTCCGTACATCAAAGCGAAAATGCTCCGCAAGCCCGCACGTAAGATTGTCCGGATTCGAGCGGCAGCCGACATCCGCACGGAGCTGCTTCCGTGGCTCGACGTGACGAGCCTCGGCGGGACTGGACATCGAGAATCGTCATCTGGGACACGCGCGAAACTATCGCCCGGACAATGTGAGTGCGCGCATAAAAATGTCGAGAGGACGAGGGGTGCGAGTCGACCCTCGAGAGATAGATGAAAGAGAAAGCTGCCAACTGCAATTCCCTAATGGCAGCACGCGCTCTCGGATCGTTACGTCGACATTGTGTTAAAATCCGCGGAGACCGAGCCCACCATGAATATCCGTAAATTTCGTTCAGTCCTGTGGGTTCCCACTTAAACCACGCCGCCTTTCATCCACCTGTCCCCTCGCTCCCATTTAGCTTTAATTTTCTTTTCATATTTGCAGTCTGTCCCGGGATTTTCTAGATCCACCACCACCACCACCGCCACCACCACAACCACCACCACTACCACCACACACTCGCCAAGGCCCCTCGGCCCTCGCACGCGTCTTCATCTCTGTGCCATATCGTCCCTTCCAACAAATCGAAAATCACTCGTCCCACTTGAAAACCGTCAGATTTATGCTTAGTCGCGAGAATTGAGACTTTTCTTCCAATTTGGCATTGGATAATTTTCCTTACATTTGCCAAGTATATTAAATAGAGTCGCTCGATGTTATAAAAATATTCTCGCTGACCATGCCGAGGTATCAATACTACGAGATTATTAACTCAAAAAGTGTTTAATCTATCTCTTACACTCGAGCAGTTAACCAACATTTCCGATAATAAGCAACGGTTATATTGTCATTGTCGTAGTTGTCGTTGCAGCCATTATTATTATTGTCATTATTACTATTATTATCGTGACTGTTATTATTATTAAATTATTACGAGGTAGCTCGAAAGTTGCTCTCGTATCAGTGTAAATAAGTCATTTTTATCATTTGTTTTACGCTCAGTCCATAGGGGATATTTATTTAGAAGCTTCTTTCCTATTAAGATTGACCCGCTTGATATTACCTCTCCAATTTCATCCTCCTCTACTCAAACTCTCTTTTACTTTCCGATCTTCTTACCGAAACTCCGTGCCCAATACCCTCATTTCCTATTTTATTTATATGCTGCACACATCTTAATCCACGCAACTTAATTACCCTCACAAAATTGAACAACGAATTTATCTATTATATAGAGGCGTAATTTCTTGTATCCTTGGTCGGCCATGTCAAATGACCTCGTACGAATGTGAAATACGAACCCCCATAAAGCGCAAATTATAACTCTCCTCCTATGCGAAACATAAATTATGCGATTGGATTTGCGATTATATTTGTATGACAGCCTCGTATAAAAGTTCATTTCTTAATAAATTGGACAAGCTGCATTATCTCATTAGTGGCACTTGCGATCGAATGCCATTGATATACAGAATGGGAAAGGAATATTGCACACGCTGGAGGAAAATGCTTAAGAACTAAAGGACAAATTAAAACTCGTTAGATACACGGGGCCGACATTTTGTCCCTCAAAGATTCTTCAAATTCTACAGCATTACATCCATTTGTTTAATCGCTTGTACAATTACACAAGTAATCCAGAGTTTCACGCAATTCTCCCATTTAATCTGAAAGCTTAAATTTGAGTTTCAATCTGCTTTAGTTATGTATAAAATATCCTAATTCAAAACTACATTTCACATTTCTATTAAATGCAAAGCATTATTAATGCTCGTGTACTGCCCCCATTTTAGCCAAAAGATTGGTTGATTAATAGTTAAAAGATTTGGCTATTTCAAGGCTCTTATCGACTTCACTTTCATTACCATAAATTGCTAATAAAGGTCCCTCCCACCGCCCCTCCCCCCTCCCCCCGAAGACTCGTCATAATATCGAGAACGTCGTGCCCTCGAGCTTTCGCGAATGTGCCTTCGAGTTGTTGTCGAGCAACGATTGTCCCCCAATTACTTATTATAATTGTAATTTTCTTCACATGCCCCCGATAAACTTGCAACACGCCGCCCCACAATATAACCCTTGACGCGCAGCCAAGCATTTCCAAGCATTTCAATTGCGCTTTTAATTTGACTTTAGCCCAATGCCTCCAGCCGCCGCCGCCGCCGCCGCCACCGCCACCCCCGCATTCCCCTTCGTGGTGCACGTAAAAACGTCGGCCCACAGGCACTTTGGAAATTTCTCGTGTAGCGATAACACCCGCATCGAGGGAATCCCGGCATTGACCGTCAAGGCCACACGAGCATCAGGAAGGAGCGGACGAAGAGAGAGAGAGGCGACGGAGGCGAGCGAGGCAAAGAGTTAAATAGCTGAGGAATCGATCGGACTTTGCTGCAGCCGCGGCAACCTCCGGTCCCGCGGTTGCCACGCGATTCCCCTTCCCTTCCGCCTCTTCAATGCTTACATCATCAAGCGGCACTCGCATTGCGCCCCGACGCCAATTACCATCTGCGCGTGCCGCGCAGCCGCGAAAAGAAGAGTAATTGCACGGCATTAAATGAAATATTAATTTTGGGCCCGCACTCGCCAGTCCCACGCCAGTCTCATTAAGTCAATGGGAGGACGTTTAGGAGTCGGCCGCCAAGGCTCGGCAATGACAATGCAGGAGTCTTGTCGTCGGAGCTAGGTGTCGGCCTTAGAAATGTTTGCGGATTTATGTATTAATGGAGAAAGTCAAAGGGCGCCTCGATTAAAGTGCTTATGTCGAAGGGACCGCGGTTTGTTCAGCTCACCGACAAAGCGCTTTGATCATCGCCGGGACGCTTACCCCGAGCTTCCCTCGTTTCCCGGAGCAACGGCCAGCTAAACTCCCCGATGAAATGGTGGTGGGGTTGCCGAGGGGAGGATCGACGGATGGTGGGGCTGGCCGGGGTAGGAGGCCCAGTGGATTTTAGTATTTGGCGTTTGTGTTTGTACGACGCCCACTAGAGAAAATCATTTCATCGCGAAACAATTAATTGTCAATTCGGCTCTGAATTTAATCAATCAATGAAGCGCGGACCCATATTATAAACTCGAGGGGTCGCTCGCTCTCTCTCTCTCTCCCCCTCTCTCCCCCTCTCTCCCTCTCTCTGTGCGCGATGTTTCTCATTCTCTCTCTCCCGTCTTGCCTTATGTTTGCAAAACTTTTTGACGACGACGTGCATTAGGTATGATCGATCGATCGTAACGACCGGCAATTATTAGCCACTGTTTTGAAATTATCAAATGTCACAACTTAATACAAAAATATATTATGCAGGCACATTTGACGAATGCCTGCTTTCTCTCGCGGCGCTCTTGAACCTTGAAAAATGCTTTCCCTGGCCTCCCCCCGCCCCCGCCCCGACCCACGAGGAATGCTCTCGTCGACTATTTCCTGGACACATGGTTCGTGTGATTATTTAGGTTGAGCTTTATCAACTATTATAAAATACGGACAACTGAGATCGATCTCAGTTCGGAAAATGTGTATTATGATTGCAGGCCGATCAAGGCAACCGTTGCTCTCGAGTTTGCATTCCCATTCAAACGAATTGTGCGAAATTATATTTGGAAAATTGGCCTCTGGATAGTCACGTGACTTTGGCAATTTTTCAAGACGAAAGTCTTTGATAATCGAAGCATGGCTTCACGAGACAATGGCATCACTCGGAATCTGTAATGGACTAATCACAAGGCTTACGGCATTATCTGAGAAATTGATCGCTTGTTGTTCTAAAAGTTCATCCTTATCTAAACAATAAAATAGTGTAAGTGTATGCCCATAATGTACCAAACGCATTTCTTAAATTATCATTAATTTAACGATCATTAATGGTATTAGAAATTTTGGAAATCAATTCCTTACTAATCAAAGAATGCAATTTTCCTCTATTTTGTGCCAAACTAATCCAATACACTTGTTCGCGCACAACTTTTCTTAAATCTAATTTGATATTATCTTCTCAACTTCCTCTTCATTCACCCAAAGTTCTTTTACTTTCCAATTTATCTACTAAAACTCTATGTACAATTCTTTTATACTACATTCAATATATACACTCGACCTAGCTTAATCTGCCTGATTCAATTACCTTTACAAGGTTCGATTAAGCACAAAGTTCCTCTGTCTCATAATAACGTAACTCACAATATCCCTGTTATTTCCCTTTTGTTTTCGTCTAAATACTTTTCCAAGTATTTCATTTTCCCCGTTTATGCCAGCACTCATATACTGCGCCTTTATAAATTTATTCTCATATCGACTTTTTAACTTTTAATTAAAAAATTACAATTACAACGCCAACAGTGAACACTTATACAACTGTTTAACGAATCGAGACATCCATTTCATAAATATAATTATTCTTAATTTTACTTCATATTAGCCTACTATTTTTCAAATTTTCTTCAATGCTCTCTTAATTTTCATCCCCTCGCTCATTATCTATTAACATTTTTATACTTAGGATATGCATTGCTACAATGTTGCAACAATACAATGAGTAAGTTTGATATTTTATTACTCTTGAATTACATTGTACGCATATATAGTTTTAAACTTTAAGAATTATCTCGTTGGGCTCTGATGCGTATACTTTCTTCACGGTAAGCAGTATCAATAAGTTTACGAATTTTTGGAAGTCGGCGTTATTTAATTTTACTCAAGTTCGTACGGGTACTTATGAATTGGCAATAATTCGTTTTTCAAATTTAATATTTACATAAATTAGAGTATTTGAAAAATGTTTGTCTGTAAACTAAACAGAGAAGAACTTACGAAACCTTGTTCGAAGTAATATTTTCAAGTGGGTGAGCATGATTTTTTAAAAGCTATTCAACCGATCTTTTTCACATTTTACACATTTACTTTACATATAAAAACATAAATTTGAATTATTGATTTTTTATTTTAATATAAATTTTAATAAAAATGTTAGGAATGTGTAAGGCGGATGGAGTTTTTAAAAAGGTACGGTGTTTTTTTAAATTTTCAGATAATTTGGTCGGCGATGGTGTAAAATAATTACTTTTTATTGTTCATATATGTTGTCGCCCTCGCATTTTAAGATATAGTTTTAAAGGTATAAATTTATATGCCCATCCTTCTTTTGCTTGCGCAATTAATTCAATTCGCAGCTCATCAAACACAGGGAAGTCGTTATTTTTAAATTCTTTAATAACAATAATAATGATAACAATAACAATAATAATAATAATAATAATAACAATAATAATAATAATAACAATAATAATAACAGTAATATTCTACTATGCCTTTCGTGTGCAGATTTTATTTCGTGAATTATGTCGATTATAACTTCGGACCAATATTCATAAACACATTCAATGTTTGAAAAAAAGTTTAAAGAAAAAGGAAGAAAAAAGAGAGAAAAAAGGAATAAAACAACAACCGAGATCAAATATTAATAAATAAACTGTTTCGATGCGGCTTGAATTTATTAGTGGTGTCATGTAGTAGATTTTAATCTTATTTGTAAATGGTTCTTAATCGATTATATACGGGATTCAGAAGGATTGATGTCTGTGCAAATGATAGAATAGAATTTAAAATGAAATGAATTATTGTTTAAAATGCGTAAAACGATAGAAGTCTGTAATATTTTAGACTTCCTTTTAACGTGCATTTTAACACCAACACCGCACTCAATGGCTTCATTTTTTCATATCCACGCGCGCGCGCGCACACACACACACACGCACACGTATTAATATGTATATATATATATATATATGTGTATATATATATTAGAGTGCATGTGTTGGCAATGGGATGAGTTTCAGTGTCGTTTATTACTTTATTCGGTCCATCATCAAGCGTTGTTCAATGAACGGAAATAATTCAAGGCCATTAATTCTTGTTAAGATACTCGATCCCGATCCTCGATAGTTTATTCGTGTACAGGTTGGACTTTTCATTCAATTTGCCAATGCAAGCGAGATGATTGCGAATATTTGATCCTCTGGGAGTCAAAGTTTCAGCAACAACTGCTACATACTTTCCAAAGAACTACCAGCGCGACTCTACGACCCAACCTCACGCTGAGACGTTAAATGGCTAATTTTGACGTATTGGCGGAGGTACATCAGGTCAGTGGAAAATAAAGCATTTTAAAGCAACGATTAACTTGCCAAATGATTTATTTGACTCGCTCGTGGTGCTTCGCGAGCCAATAGTGCGCCCATATTAGCCCCTATCAGGCTAAACTGTCGGCATGTTGAGGCTGAAAATCGAAGCTGAAAAAGGAGCGCGCCAAATAAAACGGTAAACACGCGAATAAACTCGCGAAGTGAAACTTTGCTATCGGAGATTGAAAGCTCATCCTCCGCCGGTGCCCGGTGGCGAGGGGGGGGCGAGGGGGGGGCGCCAGTTGGAAAAGGTAAGCCGGCGTGTACGTAAGCGTCGGGGGACAGGAAAAAAGAGACGAGGACGTGGGATGGGATTTTGGTAAGTCGGGCTCTCGGAGAAGGAGGAAACACCGAGGGTGGTGTCTACATTCTTTTTTTCACCCTCGTCCGGCCACGTGGAGGTCCGTGACCGGTTTGCTGCGTGTTCCTCGAAAGGTCAGAGTGCCATTATGAACAGCCTCAAGTGTTCCAAGAGTCTTTAGCTTCATTGGGGAATTCCTTTCAGCACTGAGGAACGCGCCGCAAAATTGGGATAATTTGACGCAGCACTTGGTTTTAGATTTGAGCCCTGGAGCGCGAAGCAACATTTATTTAAACATTGCGTCAGCCTGGCTTTATTGCGAGACAGAAATGGCGAGGAATATCCATCAAATGCCATCGAATGCCATCAAATGATATATTGCTCTTAGAATTGAAGATATCCGTTTGTCAAAGTACGAGGCTGACAATGGGATGGCCAATTATTAAAGCAATTGAGCACTGGGAGGCACTCTGCGCCGTAGAAGAGACTTTCCCCGATAAAAGGACGGAAAGCCAGCGATTCTTCCGTTAATTATGGCCCGCACTCGTGCACATGGCGAGCAATATACATTCGTGGGCGTGTGGCATAAATTAAAAATCAACATAAATTAAATGGTAAGGTGTAAACTAATGCATGGATTTGGGGGGGGGGGGGGGAGCCCTAAGCGAGTCGAATTCAACTTAATTCAATAGCACGCTGGGGTAAGCAAACGTGCGTGTCCAATGTAGGCTGAAGATAAGAGCGAGAGCAATGATATTTTGGTAGTCGAGCATGTCACTGGCCACGTTAGTGAAATAATGAGATCTCTAGTTAGCCGAAGCTATTGCCTAACGAAGAGCATGTTTCGTCAGCCTAGCACTCGGCGCTACGGATTTTCTCTACATTTTTCAATAATATGAGAAGCTGGCAATGTAATGCCATGCGATGGGGGCGTAAATCAATTAGCCTGCGACATATCGAGGAATTAATCTTAAGTAGGCAGGGTATTATTTGTTGAGGAAAGTTTTTAAGAGGTTAAGTGAAATTCGCTCAGCTCCATAATAAAGTTTACTCTGCAAAGTTGAAATGAAAAGAGCGGCGTGCCTCGCATTCCCCGAGTGGCTGTTGAAAAGAAAAGGAGTCGGGAGGGGAAGGGTGTCGCGGCTCGTGGAAATGTCGGCCCTGTGGCAATTTGCCTCGAGAGTCGGGTGCTCGGGTACCGGGGGTCCCGCAGCCGGACGGGAGCAGCCCTCGTCTACGCGGCGGACACCCCATTGCGTCCGCGCAATCGCCGGCCGATCGGCCACTGAGGAATGGTGGGGCGGAGGGGCTGGGGGGCGACGGCGCCTGGCGCAAAAAGGTGCCAAGTGGCCCGAGGAGACTCGCGTTTGGTGAAAAAGTCTTGGAAGCGAGAAGAGGCCCAGTAAAGGAAGGAGTAAGGGGAAGAAGATGCCGGTGGCGGTGGCGGTGGCGACGGCGGAGGTGGCGGTGGCGGTGGCGACGACCCTGGTAGCTACGTTGGTCGTGGTAGTGGTAATGGCAGTGGCGCTAGTCGTGGTGGTGGTGGTGGTGGTGGTGGTGGTGGTGGTGGTGGTGGTGGTGGTGGCGGTGGTGGTGGTGGTGGTCGCGTGCTGGTCGCGTGCCGGGGGCGGAGCCGATGACGGCCTCCCCCGGCCTTCCGCCGGGGCAGGAATCTCGAGTCGATCCCACCACTGACGGCGGCGCGCGCCCCTACGGTTATTGATTCCCCAGGGCGGCTCGGGCGCCCTGCGCTCCTCCGGGTCCCGTTCGCGCGGTTCCCGTTCTCCCGGCGCGGCGCACGCGAGCACCACCGATTAGCCCCTCTTTATTTTGGCGGCCCGCGGACGACGACACCCGACACCCTCCCAGCCGCCGCCGCCGCCCCCCTCCCCCCCATCGCCGGCGAGACCTCGGCGCCTCTTCTGCGCCCGCGTTCCTCGGCTCCTTGGCCGGGCGTAAAAAGGCTCTTGGCTCGAGCCCTCGGCGCCGATTAACAACGGGGCCGGCTCGTTGACACGGGCACGAGTTGATCGCGGAGGTCGTTTATTGGTCGAGGCGCTTCCTCCGGGGCTAATTGATGGATGAATGGGAAAGTCGAGCGGCCCCTTCCGTCCTTGGGCAAATTCGCGGAAAAGCTATTATTGATGGGCCGACAGGAGGCTGACTCGCGGCTCGCGTCAACTCAGGGATTCAGCGATTTTGTTGCTGGTGGGGGCGGGGGGTGTATGGTTTTTTGCCATTTTGAGCTTGAAATGTTGACTCGATTGATTAAGTTATTTAACGAATGGGAATTTATCGCTTCTCCGATAATGGCACGCCGGGCGCATAGTAGTTTGCCGGCGGTGGTGTGGCTAATGGAAATTTAAAGTTTCTTCGTGTTTGACGTTTCACTTTGTGTAATATATTACTTAAAAAAAGCTGAATGACAGAGAGAAATTGATGCGCGCGTCCCTGATCCGCTCGATGTGCTCGATATTGCTTGAAATGCGCGCGCGTCTTTACAAGATTAAATTCAATGTGTAATCATATGAAAATATTGTAAAATACGTGCTTCTGTGTGTATTTCGAATATATTGCCAACAATGAGTACGCGAGGCGCATTATTTCCCAAACTCCTCCTTATCGGCCAATCATAATTTAACGCCCCTGCGGAAGTGAGCGATATATTGATTTCTATCATCTCTCCTCGAGCCTCTAAAGCCTTCATATTAATAGATAATTATTTCCCCCCATTCTCAAGGATATTGACTGAGAGTCTGATTTTCACTATCTCGCGAGATTATGTGCTTAATATTATTAGGGGCTCGATCATAATGAGCGCAATAAATAAAGTGTGCGCACGTGATAAGAGCGTAAGGGAGTGAACGTGAAGGTGAAATAAGAAAAGCAATGACTTGGCTTTCATTAATTTCAATGAGAAAGTGCCGAGTCGCGCAATATTTTGTCAACCGGCTTCCATAGCCGCGACAGTATAGTTTTAGATATCGATTTCGAAAAGACTTGGATAAACGTTATACATAACTTTTATTCTTTTTTGCTGTACTTTATCTCGAGAGTATTCCCTCCTAAAAATTCAAATTCGTCTATTATCGTGGCAAGTGCGAGTTATATTTCATGGCTTCCCGGAAGGCTGACATTTAAAGTATGAGATGAGCGATAGAGATAAGGCTCGAGCTGCTCGAAGGAGGATGTTAAGGGGGTGGGAAAAGAAGGAGAGAGAGAGCTAGATAGATAGAGAGAGAGAGAGAGAGAGAGAGAGAGAGAGAGGGAGCGGGAGAGAGGGAGGGAGAGAGAGAGGGAGGAAGAGGGACAGAGAGAGAGAGAAAGAGTGTGAGGGGGGGAGGGGGTGAAATGCGACGGGGCGGAACGAAATGAAATCGTGAAAAGGGGGTAAGCATTATGTTCATCGAGAATGGGATACGAGGCGCTTGCTCTCTCCCACTCTCTCTCTCTCTCTCTCTGCTCTCTCCCTCCCGCACTCGCATGCTCTCACTTGCATTCGCTCACTCCCTCGTAGCTGCGCGAGGCACCGAAAGATGGAGGGGCGCGAGGAGTAGGGCTCCCGACTCCTACTCCCACCAGCTTCAAGTCCCCTTTCAATCCTCTCTTGGCAAAAGGGGTGGAAGAAAAAGAGGATTGCGGAGGGGGCGACGACGCGCCGTTGCCGCGGCGGCTGCTCCAAGAGGAATATTACCTGCAACTTTATGACTCTTGGATGACACAGACTTTTACGATTATTAATCCTTATATTTTCCTAGGATCCGTTTCGTATATTCTCTCGGTCGGGTTCTTTTTCGACTATTTATCCAGATCCGTCCATCTCCCTTCCACTCGCGCCACTGCACGACATCCCCGGCTGTTTCGCAGTTACTCGTTTATTTATTCGACTTCCTCGTCCGTTCCGCCTTCTTCCCCTCTCATTTTTTGACGTTTAGGCGTATTGCGGGGTGAGCTCGTTCGGCCGCTGATTGCTTGGGAAGCCGATTCGAGATCTCTTGGACTTTGCCGGTAAAATCTTACAATGTAACAGAATGTGGTCTCGGGGGTTATAGAGCAGCGTTGTTATGCTCCATTCGTGCAATAAAGTTTGAGTTGAAAAAGTTGAGGTGGCCTTCGTGCATGCGCAATCATGAGAAATTCCAGCGTTGTACCTCCATATCTTAATTTCTTTAGATAACTTTGATACGGGGACACACGGTGCATGTATCTCATTAATTTATTATTTATACTGGCGGTATTTTTAATACACTCTTTCATTTTCATAATCTTAATTAGCGGATACATTATTTTGCTCGTATTATTTTATTATTTAATTAGCGAATACTAATTTTACTACTGTACTCTCATAAATGCTGATGTACTTTCTGTCCAGGTATAAAATTAATCCATAATACAGATCTGCTTTCATAGATAGCAAATACTGCACATCGATAACAATTAATTGTAAAAAGAAGTGCATTAAAATATATAATTTATTGCACGTGATATGCGATGCAATGTAAAAGTTTTCCACCTCTCATTCGCTGCCCACACAAGACTAAATTAATGTTTAAATTAAACTTTATAATTAATTGCAAAATTAACGATTAATGTTACTAATGGGCTTTATCGCTAAATCAATAAACAATTCAAATGACGCCACACAGCAGGAAGATTTGTTTTTTAAGAGTCAAGACTCGCAAGGCCCGAAATATCCGGCTTATGAAAGTATTTTAAACTAATTGTAATTCTATTTGCTAAAAGACGATTAATCCAGCGCAAGTACTGGCGTCTCGTTACTTTAATTGAATTGAATTTTATAGGAACGCCGCACTTATGCGCCGCGTATATGCTTGGGAATCGCAACGAATCAATATTTCTAAATTACGTGAGAAATTAATGTAGAGCGGCTGTAAACTGCTTTTCCAGAAACATTACTTTCTTATCTCAAAATTTCTAAACTCATCTTGCATTACATCTACATACTAAAATAGTTTCTATTTTTTACAATTTACTCCCAACATTTTGCCGCGGAGATTTTACATTTAAATTTGAAAAATTTTCGAATCTCGGTTAGAGTGTATGCAAGGCTATTTCGATTATGAAAATTTGTTAGATTACATTTATCAGAGGAGTGTCAGAAATATGGGTCTTGAATTCTGATAAAAGTTTGGGACGAGTTTTTATACTGTAAATAATGAAACCCGTGTTTTTCCGTTTTTATGAGCAAGTCCTAGTTTCGAAAATACAGTAAATCGAGAGCGTAGATAATATCCAACTCAGATATAATCTGATTTATACGCATTGCAAAGAAAATCTATTGCGGAACAAGCTCGAATATTTTAAAACTGAATATTTGAATGGATATTCTTATTTACTGTCTAAAAGCAGGAAATTACATTTTGATGAAAGAATGCGAATCCTTGTAATATTTCTAAAATCTATATTTGTAAATTATTAGACGCACTCGGTAGCACGACATGCAATTTAGAAAAATAATTTTAAATCATTTTTTCTTTTAACAATTTTCGTAATTTAAATTACAATTTAAATGCAATTTCCATTCAATGCTCAGCCTAAAATATTTTTTTACCGTTTCGTTCTTTTATCTCGCCGTAATGCAGTAATTTTCCCATACCTTGTTGTCGTCTTGGTAGCATCGGTGAACAATGATTAAATTTTTTTTTCATGCACACAACTATATTGCGTATTGAGAGTTCTTATCAAAATCAAGAAAAAAGACTTCTGGTTCACTTTTCTGGGCCAATTTCACAATGAATGTTGTCTAAGATTATCTATGAGCCTATTAAAACAGCCTCGTTATATTATAATAAAAGCTTGCTCGTTGCACAGTGACAATTACAATTACACATTAAGTATAATTGCTAGCTAGTTAAGCATACTAATTATAGGAATTTATTTAAAAAGGTAGTAGCTAAATATAAAAGTACTTTAATTCTCATTTGTTTATTTTCTGTTCCATTAATGGATTTGTTTATCTGATGAGCTGGCGACGATATAATCATAGATTTTCACGTCCAACATGATTAACTAATAATTCAGCGACCTTTTGCTATAAAGTATATTTATAATATATATCATGTATATATATTTATTATATATATATAATATATATCAAGACGGCCTTTTGAAAGATTATAGTTTGCTGCAATATTAATTTAAAATAAAGTTCAGATTTAAAATGAATTTCTTGAAAGTGTGAGCAGTAATTTTACTGTTTTAATGTTTAGCAATAACTTAAATTGATCAAAGTGATCTATACTTTTGAAAAATAATCTTCACTTTTGCGCTTGAAATCCAATTTCACATAGATAATACTTGTTTGCATATTTATTATGAAATTAAATATTAATAAAGATAGATAACAATGATAACTACACTAACACAATAATAACGTAACGAACGTAGTAACCTGATTAGCAAGTATTTATTGCCAACAAGAAGTGCATAAGCAATAATTAAATTCCTACATACTTTATATGCCTATTTATATTTCATTTATATTGGAATTGAAAAAATGATCGATTTGTTATATAGATATATCACAAACTTATTAGTACGTGGTGTATGTAAATGTCGAGTTCACTGATTATTAACAATTAATTTTCATTATCTTCATTTAAAATTTCAGATGCTTTATCAAAATTTTAACTTGATTGAATAATGTAAATACAGACATTTTTAATTAAGGTTGATGAATGCATTCCTTAAAGTTATTCCGGTATTTGTAATTATATGAAAAATAAATGAAATTGTTTAATTTTATTTCTAATTTTGAATTTTGATATTAAATTTTATGGTACATATTTGGTTCATAGTTTTGCTTCCCAACAATTCTATATTAACTTGGGCTTATTAGGCATTGCTATACAAATACTTTATAAAGTTATTTTTATTTCAATGTTTTTCTATCAAAATATTTGATATTGAATTCCATATTGGATTTACGTAGTATTTCATATGAAATTTTAAAACTATTGATATAAAAGCAAATCATTTGAAAATCGCTATATATATGGTCTTGGTCCTTCATATTTTTTCCTCGGATGTCCTCGCGCTCTCCTAGAAATTAATGTTCATCTTAAAAGATGAACTCAATTACCTCTAACGTATTATCCGGATAAATTTCACTTTTCACGCAAAATTAATTAATGTTTTTCTCACAGTGACAACTGAGAAATAGTTGTCGCACAATTGCATTTGCACTGCGACATTAACAAAATTCCACTCACGTCATTTTAGCTAATATAGTTCTCGTTTACTTCAATCATTTAGTCATTTATAAATTTTACGAAGGCCTTGTAGTTTCAGAAACTTGTTATACCCGCTCTTTTCTTAATGGCGTTTATGAATCCCGTACATAACTTTAATGACTTTCAAGAGCGAAGCTGTAAAAAAGAACATTACTAAAGAATATATATCTCAAATACTCCGTTATGATAAAATAAATTGATAAATAAGAGATGGATATCTCACGCTCTTACCATTGCCCTTATAATTAATTTACAAGGGATACAAATTTACTTAATGATAAGAAAACATTTTGTCTGATTGATGTTGATTTATCTGAACTTTGCTCTAAAGTCTTCAAATTCAACCTGCGAATGAAAATTACAGGGCACTCGAATCAATGATTCTCAACGACTTTACAATATAATGAGTTATTTCATTGAACGACCAACGGCCTTTTAGAGCCTACCACATTTATTAATTGACAATGCTCGATCATTACAATTTAAAAATGGTAAATTCAATCGATCCAAAACCAATGCCAACTTGCAAACCAACCTCTCATCAAATTATTTATCATCTTCCGAACAAAATCTTCGTAATGTCGCACTTTGCAGCAGCAAGCATTTAAATAAAAATCAATAATAATAACAATAACGTCTGCGCCTCCGCTCTCCAAACTAACAATTCAAAAATGCCACTGCAACACTCCCCACGGAAATTTTAATTACCGTATCATCATCGTCACCCCCCACCTCACCCCACCCCCACCCCCTTCTGGCCCACCCCTTCTTTTTCTTCCCATCGCCACCAAAGAAGGCGCCGCTTCGCTCTCAATGCTTGCGATCGCAAGCTCTTCCTAAGAACCTCAACGGGCCTCGCACTCTCCCCCCTATGCGCTGCTCGAATATCGATATTAAGCTCATAAACTGATAATTATAGGGTGTAATGTCGAATTGTAATAACGCGCGTGACATTCCCATAATATTTTTCAGCGGCTAGATGGCCGGGCGGATAATCTCGAGGTAATGCTCTCGACTCGGGGCAAATATCCACGACAATGCGGTCTGCCCGCTTCTCGTGGTTTTCCAAGCAGATGTCCAGCCCCCCCCCCTCGCCCCGCCCCTCCCCACGTGGACCGCATATCCCCATTAGTAGTTGCCAAAGTGGCGCGCGACAACGGAAAGGCTTTTCAAGCACTCGGCCCTCTTTTCGGCTCGTTGGCCTCGATCGTATTAGCCCGGCCGCATCGCGCGTGCGATCGTCAATTTGCAGACGTCACGCCGGCAATTCTTTGCCATTAAAGGGCTGCCAGTGGAGTGAGTAACGAGGCTGTGCCGAGGTGCACGCGACCGCCCCCTCCTTTCTAAATCGCAAGGACGCCTGGGTGCGCCCTGCGTCGGTGCTTAGGAGGTGAGGAGCTTATCTTGGAGGTGAGGGTGTGCTTTCTCGTGATTATTCGGAGATTGGGAGGTTTGGCGGGGGAGTGCATTTTTGAATCTGCTAACAACGATACGGCACGACGTATAATTGTATTTATGGAAAGCAAGGGTATTAAAGAATTAATGAAAGCATCTCGTGCGTAAAGTTTACGCACTTGGAATTTCCCGTAGAATTGCACGTAAATTTTCATATCCCGCTCAATATGAATACTGCATTAGAGTGCGCGTGGCTCATGTACTCGCGGTATCTTATTTCCAATAAAGAAAAGTTGCCTCGAACCTTTCGCGAGTTATGAGATGCCGAGGTATTGCATCATTATGATTTATTACGAGAAGAGAGTACGAATAGAAAATTTTGATACAATGGCATTGCGAAGTAGAGCAAAAGGCGGCTTAAATGAGTTAGTAGGGGGTAAAGGGAAGAGGTTACTCTATTAGTGGCGGGGTATGAAGATTTTTAATGCATTTGACTGTTCGAGTCGGCCGGTATTCGTAATACTTATTTGTGATGTAAATATCTTATTATTCGGATTTCAATTGTCAATCGAGAAAGTTCAATTGTAGCTGACACTCCTTGAGAGCTTCCGATGAGAGAGAAGTCGAAGAAGAAAAAAAGGGGGGGGAAAAAAAAGAAAGTGTTAATTACCGTACATGCAATTTTTCGAAAACTCACAATGCAATCAGCGAGCTTATAATCAATGTACATCGATATTAATGAAAACATACTGGGGAACTGATTGTGAGCTTTCATCAAAGCTTCTTATGAAATTAGCTTAACTAACGCGATTTCAACTGCAGGTGGGCTCTTTTATATCAGATTTCAATAAGAAGTATAAAAGCATCAATTTGCACGAGATAAGCAAGCGATAATATTGGAGGCGGGAAAAAGTCCTTTCGAATGAAGTTAGCGTCGTTGTAATAAATTTAATTGGAGCCGTGCAGTTGGAATTTATATTATTTTACGCCCATCAGCCTAAGATAAAGTAAATGGAAATTATTTAAATGTCGTCAGCCAGTGCTTTATTATATCTAGGCGCTCGGTGTTAAAAGGAACAAATTTTTAACGAACGCCGGAGCTTAATAATAGTCAAATTTGTATTTCTTATTCGTTGAAACGAGGGTTGGTGCGCGCGCGCGCGAAAGAATCTTTAATGCTTAATGTTAAGCGAAATTGCGAATCTAAAGTTGGAATCACGTGTGAGGGAATGCAGGTTGCTTAAGCAGAGTGTATTTGACGATATTTTCATTCGGCCGTAAGATCGATAATGAGGAGGAGGGGAGCGAAATTCAACGACATTTTTAATGATTTGCGCAAAAGTCGGAGACGAGTATTTTTATTTTGTTCAGTGGGAGAAGGACGACGCGTTAATATGAATATTAGAGAATTAGTCAGATATCTGCGTATTTACGATCGTATAAATTCATAAAATGTATCGCGTTTATAAATCTCGTACGCATTGAATTTGTTGAATTGAGATTTACGTTAATAGATAAACGCTAGCGTCTACTTCAATTTATGCCTTTACAACTTTTTCATTCAAACTCCGTTTTACTAGTTTAATTTAACTGCCACATATTTCTGAGTTTGTTTAACCCTCAGCCGCATGCGTTTTATCGCAATTCACCAAGAGACAGTAAATTTCAATCTGCAAAATCATCTTTTTCATAGACGACAAATTGGCGCATCTACCTGGTGATTTTGCACTTATTGTGCGCATTAAATGACATTCATTTCTTTATCAAATTAATGCCTGAAAGAAAATTAAATGTATTTTCTTTCGTAAGGTCTATAGAGCTGGAATTTCTAAAGAATTTTATTTTACTGATAATACGGTCTTAAACCCACCTAGGAACTTTCCAGTTATAAAGTTATCCTTCAATAAATTTCCATTCCCCGGAATTCTCGTGGCTTTCATTTTCTACAAGAACTTTCCATCATCATTCTCTATAAAAGTAGAATGTTGCCTTTTACAAGAATGACGAAAAAACTTCTCAGCAATTTTATAGCAAATAAATTATTGAAAATATTTTACAAAATCTTTTAGACAAAAAATCATCTTATTGCTTTCCCTTGTGCTCGTACTTGTCATTAAATTATTCTCGCATTTTCACACGGACACTTAACCCAATGTTATAATCAAAATTAACAGACTGCAGAAACGCCCGTAACAGTCACACAAGAGTCACAGTACACCGGTTCCAAAATTTCAATTACCCACACTTTTCCCACCCCACAAAATATAATGGTATTTTTCATCGCAACCGTGCTGGATTCCCATTGCTGGAAATTGTATGGAAATTTGCCCCGACTTGGCCACAACTTGACAGACAATCCTCGCCTTCCCTCAATCATCAACTTCTTCGTTTAAATGACTAATGCCACGTGCACATACCTTGGTCAATACTCTAAATCATAAACATTCGCAAGTGAGCTCCCCTTGCCAAAGTATCCCTCCCAAATAAAACTAAATTAAGCCCCGCTCTGCCCTCCTCTCGCGCCAATCAGATCGCATCCCACCAATAAAAGACCAAGACAGATTCGGTCGACGCGCGAGCCATGAGATTCATCTTGGAGGATCGATAACCAAAAGGATCTCGAGCCAAGTCGCAATCTCACAGGACTTGGCTAATCATTCCACCATTGCATGAGACCTTTCGCGTCGCCTCGCACCCACACACCCATTCACCGGATTCACCGCCCCTTTGATTAACTAGGCTGTTACACCTGCGCCACTATTGCTCTACTATTGCTCTACTATTGCTCTACTATTGCTCTACTATTGCTCTACTATTGCTCTACTATTGCTCTACCATTGCTCTACCATTGCTCTACTATTGCTCTACTATTGCTCTACTATTGCTCTACCAGGCGTGCGACGAGAGGCTCGGACGCGGAAACTTGACCCGCGGCATCGCCATACGGTCGAGCCCTTAAGCTGCGAGGAGTTGACGAGGAGTTGGCTCAGGAGTTAGCGGGCCTGGGCCGGTAAGAGATCAGGGGACTCAAGCGAGCAGGAAACGAAACAGGGAACTGTTGCAGGTTTTGATATTGTCCCCGATTATGATTCTGATTGCAAATTAAGGGTTCGCGCTTCGTTTGCGTTTTATTTCATTCGATTGCAACGTGACACTCGAGATGTGGGTCAGTATTGGTGCTCGGCGCTTATCGAATAAGGATTTTGTTTTAGTTGAGCCAAGCGATCCTCATTATTGCCAATATCTGATATTTATGGGCCTATTTGTGTGGGCTGATCGCATAAGTTTTCGCAATTATCCGACTGTAAAATTGTGAGCTATGTGCATGTGTGTATACATTTACGTGTAATCTGTTCTTGATAAAAGTGAGGGAAAGAAAGGGGAAAATGTCGGGTAATTGGCCAAGTTGTTGTTATCGAATATTATAATGTTTATATAGGCTCGAGGTGGAGGAGGAGGCATGCATTATGTTTGCTCGTGAGCTCATTATTGACGGTAATTATTATTATCGATTGCCTTTTACTACTTTGGAATTAAATTTTGAAGTATATACCAGCATATACTTCTTCTTACAGTAATATAATTACGAGGCACTAGTAGATGAATTAAATTTCAATTTTCCTTATTAGAAAGCATCTCTGCCGAAGTAATTAAAATTCATGATTTATCAAAGTGATTACAAATGCAATAATATATAATTACAGACGTCGTTGAATTCTACTAAATACATTTCGCTCGAGCTGACAAAAATACTTTTTACAATGTCAGAATAAATTATCGTTTATAATTATGGCTTGTAAAATCGGAATTGCAAAATGTTGATTGTAGTATCGAATTGAGATTATCAATATGTAATTATTAATAATACGTGGTATTTGAAAGGGAATAAAAATCGATACAATACAATTTTCCTTTAGGCTTAATAAACGGCCGAAGCAACATTACATTAAACTTACTATTATTTTAACAGTATCAAATTACTTGAACTATTGTGCAATTTCAAACACGATCGGAGTATCTCACGAGCTTTAAGGTAATCATGATTTGTGCATCTAACAAATCTTTAATCGAAACCTTCGATGCAATCGCTCTTACATTTTTTTTTTTGTTTTTCCGTTAATTTTGTTGTTTTTGTTGCTTTTAGCTTTTGAGCGCCACATATAGAATGTAATGGGCGCAGAAATAATTGTGGAGCATGGCTCGTGAGATGTAGATTGAAGCATTAAATTAACTTCTTCTTTTAATCTTTAAATGCATATATGCTTTTATTAATAGTTATTGTTCTATAAATACTCGAGCTAGAATTTACTTTGAAGATGTAGAAAATTTTGCGTGCAATATTAAATATATTAAATATGAAAGATAGGGCTTATAGATAGATATACTGGCATTAAAATGTAATGCTGCTAATGCATTATAGAATGTAGGAGCAAATTTTCGTTCTATAAATGAGTTCCTTCTTCGCGTGGGATATCAATTAAAGCAGCTCCGATATTAATTTGATTAAGTTTTTTTTAACTTGAAAGAGTACTTTTTTTTTGATAGCAAACGGGAAATAAAAGAAAAAACAGAAATCCTTGAACGCGATGAAAGGGAATATAACACGTGCAAACACCGCGCAAAGATAATTTGCTCGCAATATGCTTTAGCCGTATATATATATATATATATATATGCGTGCGTGTGCGTGGGTGTGTGTGTATATGTGGTAAAATTCCGCGGCTGACGTTACAACGTTCGTGCTTGTTTAATAGTAAGAGGAGCTGAGGGACATTTAGAGATGCACGGTGTGGGAGTGAATAAACCTTAAGAGGGAAACGAAGTTGTGGCAATTCAGACAAGTCTAATATGTGTTTGTACCAATCATTTTCAAAGTGGCTGCGTTTCTTCGTCTTATTACAGATAATTAAAAGAGGTTTTTATAGAAGTGGCATGCTTTCTTTGTTGGGCGAATGCGCAAACATTTATTGGGTAGATCGATTGTAGTTGAAAATTACAAGATTTTATCTAAATGCGCCTAAATATTACGAATGCCGTGATATTGTGTTCTTATATTATTATTCCTCGCTATTATTTAATGATTATTATTTGGAGAAATTATCTCTATTACGAAGATATTGAGTTCTCCATCTATGATCTTTAATCTGTGATCTTTAATCTCTCGAACAAAGGATAATAATATTCGTATGATATATTCAAGTCCAAATAAAACAATCATATTACAACTTTATATTTATGATGATTACATTATTTAATGAAGCAGGGCATTTTTCGAGCTTATTTTTATTGCCATCAGAATCGATAGTTTTTCGAATACAAATTTGTAATAACTACGGGATTGGCTGAAAATTATATCTTTTCTTCGGCATATTACGCGGGAGTTTAATTAGCTGTAAACTCTATTATATATCGCACGTATGATGCATGATTTCGTTACAAGTAAGTTTAAAGACATTTAAATTATTTAGCTTTCATACATGGACTGCGAATGCATATATTAATAAAGTGAGTATTAAGCTCCATTCAAAGGAAGTTTTAGATGTAATTTCGCTTAGTGCATGGCCATTATGCGAGTATGTATCCTTTAAATTATAAATAGAGTTCTTAAAAATTGTAGGAAATTATTTCTTTTAATAATAGGATATGCTTGCAGGCTCGTATTATATTTATGCTCCACGATTCCTCATTGTCATTTTTATTGAATTTAATTTTGTAAATGAAGAAAATATGAATCGCTATTGAAAAAGAATACTTTATTCGATATTAAAGGAGATAAATAATTAAAATAGTAATTAGAGCACACATACTTTTAATTTTGCTTTTAATTTTTCACATATATTATGTTAACATATTATGTCCTACTATTCATTTATTAATACATTTTACAATTATATAAAGAAAGTCTCTCATGACTGTAGAGTAATTGCGTTTTTCGTTACTATTTTTATAACGTTTCTAATCTTTTGTTTCTCGTTCGATAACTAATTGCTTTTTGTTTTAACTCAAATTCTTCAAATTTTATAATTAAATTTTGAAATTACATTAAAATGCTGTTTGTGTATTTACCGAAATAACTTCAACTGGAGTAACTAAAGAAATAATATTCTTTACCTCTACAAATTATACTCATAAAATTCTTAAATAACTGGTAATGTTTTTTAATATTACGTGCCTTAACTTGTAATGTTATTTTCATTTTCCTTTTTGTATAGAAGTTTATTAATGCAAACGATATTTTTATGGAATAACTAAAAACTTTTAACATGAGACTTGATCGATTTTCTAATTTATTGAATTTTTCTGTATTTTAATAGAGCAAATGTATTACCTTGTTCAATTACTTAGAATCCAATTACAATGAAATTAAAACAATTACGTTTTCTTTTTCTTAAATAATATTTATTGTTATCATACTGTTTGGGTTTTTACCCGCGTGTAATTTCTCTCTCTCCAATCTATGAATGAAGAGAGAGACGGATTGTGGAAAGAGTTTGATAGAAATGAGATTCAAATATACAAGTCGAGGGAGTAATGTGCTTGAAACGTAGTTTATTGAATGAGTACAAAGCAATATATTTAAGTGTGTAAAAATTGTGGTGGGTTTAAATATAAACAAATTATAATGTAATGGCGATAAATGTTATTGAATGCAATATGATTGGAAATGACGGTTAGAAGAACTGTTGATGTTAACTCAATTCGTCGAAAATAAGGAGCGGGAGTTAGCTTTGATTATTAAACGGCTAGTACACTGTCTGGGCCAAGTATCATGGATGGGGGGATGGGGCGAAGACGCGGCTAGTCGCAATAATATGACTCCGAAGGTGAATACAGCGAATTATGTCTTGCACTTGAGGAGAAATAAAGGGGGTGGGGGATGTTGCAGAGATAGGTGGGGTAATTATAGTAAAGCCTGTTACGGTATTATCAGAAGCACGTGGGGGAGGTTGAACACGTGTAAATAATAAATAATAAAGATTTATATATTTAGGCGAATCTGGAAATGCCTGGGTAGGCGTAATACTATATGTGCTAATTACTATCGTCAAGCGAGATGGGGATCTAACGAGAAGGGGGGGGCGAACTGCAGTCTTTCGTTGAGATGTTTATCGGGGAGTTTAAAGGGTCAGGTCGTAGTCCAGGAGGTAACTCACTCATTTTCCATGCGATCGTATTCATATATCGGGTATCCCTTCTATTGTTTTATTGGGAGTGATGAAGGGTAGGTTAGAGGGGGGAGGAGTACTGCGAAGTCAATTGCTTATAAACATTGCATTTAACGTCTGCATGTCGATAAAAACACTGACTAAATTTCTAAATGTAAATACAATCGAAGAGAGTTTCGTTAGCGAACAGAATCTCGAACACATACACTTGTAAAAATTATAAAATAACATAAGCATAATATTTATTTATGACTTTAATTATTTAAAGATTCGTTACATTTTGTTTATAAACTTTTGGAATTTAAAAATTAAGGAACGAACTTTGACTTCTATTATTTTGTAATTTAACGAAAAATTTGAAAAGTGGTCTAAAAATAAATTTCCGAGTTTAAAAATCTGCGACTTATCGATTTTTATCGGAAAATATGAATTCTTAGAAACGTATTTGATATTCCAACATAAATTTTACGTATTCTGAACATTTTTAAATCAATCTGAGTCTCCGTTGAAAAGTTTTCTAGGCCGGGATAATAGGAAAAACGTTTTTAGAAAAAGGCGTTTGAAGTTTTTGCTTACAGTCAAAAGTGAATAAAACTGGTTCGCTCTTTCTATTGTGAAATCAACATTTTTAAGAATTTCAATACAATTTTGACAACGTAATACTCGAGAACAGCTCTTCCGCTCTTATAAAAAATAATAAAATAATAAGGCTTTTACAATTGCGTAATTCTCCAATTAAAACTTCAAGCTAAATGCAATTATTGATGATGTAAAAATTTAAATTAATATATCTGTTTTGTATACAATATATGCAATATAATTCAGAGACAATATTCTCTAAGAAATTTAAAATTAATGATGTTATTTAGAATTGGCTAAAAATAACAGCTACAACTACAAATTACCATACAGTTCTAAATAATGAGACATGAACGATATTTCGGACGAGTAAAGAAATATCACGAATAGAGCGAGAAATGAAATAAAATAAAAATAATTGTTATTATTATTTTGAATAGGAGGCGAATAATTGCTGAACCCATTTCAAAATCGTTAGATTTTAATACGAAAATTGGAGCGAGAAAATTCACGACCAAGTAATGATAAATGAAGTCGGGTCATGAGCCAACATTACTTCGATATAGTAAAATTGATGACGGACGACCAGTTGTAGTTGAATATTGAAACAAATGTTTGATCATATTAATGAAAACTTTCGAGCATTTGAGAGTTTCAAAAGGCATAAAATTCACTTATATCATTAAAAATAATTTTAACTTTTAAATGGTCATTTCGAATAATATTTAGTTATTATATACATTTCAAGTTAAGACATTAGGCCAAGCTTTGTAAATGTCAGTGTATAAACGAGCAAGAATATTATCTAAAAATACGTAATGCATAAGGATAATCTCGTAAAAAATAAATTTTGCAATGTATAATAGTAATAATTTTTTATATAACCTTTGAGGTGGCCTTTTAATAATTTATTATGTCAATGCATTCCAAATGATGATAAAAAAAGTAATTCTATAATATTATAGTGAGCGTGATATTTAGCGGATACGATCTCAGAGAATCATTTGTTTTTTGAAATGAAAAATTACGAAAGGATATCCAGTTATAATAAGTAAATGAAATGTATAAAATTATCTGAATATATTGAATATATTGCATTAAATAGGAATGTTTAAAGAAAATCGGTGAAAATAAATAAGTTGTAATCGATAAAATCTATTAGATGTTAAGGATTATAAATATAATTATAAATAAATTATAAAGACATGAACTCTGTTTGTATTATTTATTTACCCGTTTCTCGTTACATAACACTTACCTACAAATGTCCGCGATGTGAAACAAATTTTTTATGCGAGGTCATGTGCAACTTATTACGATTGCTTAATAAAATACAACTTATTTTTATTACAGTTAATAGTATTATTTTTTATACAATTTCACTGCCCAAAGAGCAAAATTTTCTTCAAAAAAAAAAAAAAAAAAAATGTATATACAATAGCAATAGCCTTGAAACACAGTGGCAATAAATTCGCTCAGCCTACAATTTTAATATAATTTCATATACCTCATTATGTATCGTAATATGCGTATAGTGGCAATTCAGTTCTAATTTACTTAATATAATTTATCTTATTTAAAAAGTTATATTAAAAAAAAAGCAGCGCTTACTTTACTTTTAATCTTAAATAATCGCACTTTTAAATTAAACTAATTAAGCCCTCGAAAGGCGGGAAAAATCTATTTAATTATGTATGCGTAATGCATTTATGAGAGAAATATGACCCAAGTACTAATTAAAAAAATGTATAACCTCAGCTTGATTAGGTTAAATATAAATGGAAAGATAATGCCTTTCATTTATACGCATTTATACAAATCTTATAATAGAGGAAATGCATTGAAAATGTTAGGATCGGAGTTTAATTGCATTGCTCGGAAAAGCTAAATATATTCGAGTTTGACCTTATCAATATGTATTAAATTTTTCTCCCATAAAAGAAATTCCAATAATAAATGTAACGTGCACTTTGATTTGCATTGATCGAATCAATCGGTCGCTACATTGTTATAAGCCGGCGGGTAGTTTGTCGGAAAAGTAGGCCAAGTACTGCACGGAGTACAAAAGCGAATAAGAAGAATAAGAAGCAAAAAAAAATGCAATATCAATAATTGGAGATGAAGTAAGTAGTAATGTGCAGGCTCGGATTTAATTCGCAAAGTCATTACAGAAATTTAGCTTTTCATAGAAAATATTGCGATAGGAAGTTTTATACTTTGCTGTGAAATTGCTTGCGAAGTAATAATTCAATAATTTATAGTAGCCGAGCTTGTTTCTTTAATATTAACGAACGCTCGCGTTTCAAGGAAAATTGTTCTGCAAGTTACACGTGTTATCTTTTAATCTTTATTAATTGTGCTCTGTATTTTAATTAATATTAACGAGAGACGAGTATTCATTAGGCGCGCGTGTATTTACGAAATACAATGGAATGGAGTGTGACAAAGGAATATTTTTCAACTAAGCGAGGTCAGAGTGAATGTTTCTAAATGTAAATCTGAAATTATTTTCGCCTCATCGCACATCGTCTTTTAGGAAATAACAATTTTATTTTGCGCCCGAGTGTGGGGATACACACACTTACAAAACTCTCGCGTTGGTGTATTTCCAACAATTATTCAACTATTTTATGACTAAAATATACATAAAATGGAATGAAGCATTTACGATGCTGAGTTTATATAGAAACTTTATAAGCAATATTTGCTTTCTTTCATTCTGCTTTTGGAGCATAAATTCATATTTATCTGCGAAACTTTTATTATTTATACAGTTCATAATATATTTATTATTTATTAAATAGACTCTTGGACTAGCAATATATTGTAAGCGTTTATTTTCATTTTTTATATTCCAATACACTTGATTTTCATGTTATTTATTAAAAAAAAACAACGAAATAAATAATAATAATAAGTAAGTAAGTAAGTGTATAAAAAGTATTATTGTTTATTGCTTTTATCAATTTTAATAACTCGAGGTTATCTTTCGTCATAAAGCGATGCATTAACATTAATTCAGTATGTTAAAAATAGGTAATACGAAGTAATTTTATTCCATTAGATGTAAAAATATAAGACTCATATTAAAATTAAATGCACTTCGTAAATTATAATGCTTGTGAAGTTATCCGAGGTTATATTGATCGAAATGTAAATACCGACGTAGCAATGATACTCTTGTAAAGCTTGATATTTTCATTTAAAAATGCGTATAAGTGTAATAATATTCGACGAAAATAAATTTGATTTAATGTCGAAAAATATTTAATTTATAATAAATGAAATTCCTAGCGTTGTAATGAAATAAATACTTAATAAATATTTTGCGAAAATTGCTATTTTATCTTTTTTTCAATATCATATTTATAAATTAAATTTCATTTTTATGAAGTTTTATCTTTTAAAAAGCAAAGCCGATGGGCTTTCTATTTTTATAAAAAAAGTACTGTAAAGCTGGTTCAATATTTTAATCAGACTTTTATAATTAATATTTGATAATAAATGTTATTGTTGATGAAAATTTTTGTTTCCGTAGAAAATGAATGTAAGAAAGAGTAATTTCCAATATTTTCATTGATTAATGACAGTGTGGATTAAAATGACGAATCAAATTTTATTTCAAGTTAACTAAATACATTAAGTTTTGCTGTTGCGAAAACACTATTAGCTGTCAATTGAAGTAGAATTGAATAAAAACAATTTCGCAATGAACACTATAAGGAGTCAATTATTTGCGATTTAATAAAAAAAAAAATCGAAATTATTAATTTTATGTCGCAGTGCCATTGTATTTTTCGTCCTTTTCAATGACAAATGGATTTTCATCCTTCAGCGTAAGAAACAAGTGTTTTATTAGAATTTTTTTGTAATTTTCTACGATAAATTTAATATCACTAGTTTGAAGTTAATAATGAGCTTCTACGATTTCATAAAATTTAAACTTACCTTTATTTATCATTTAAATTTCTTTATTCGCTCCATTTATTATTGATTCTTTCTTGACGATTTTCAATAGCCGAAAACTCTCAGAAAGCTCCTTTGCACCGTTGCAAGATAGATCAATTGCCAATGTAAAAGTTCATTAGCCGCCAATATGCTCGATCCTCGTTCAATAAAACAACATTTAAACCAAACTCTTAGCCCCTACTATTTCTAAAGCAACTTTAACAACAATGTTAAATCACACATTAATAATTAATTAATTAATTAATTAATTAATTGCATAGACTGCTCTGATCGATCGATCCAACATCCAACCAATCCCGATTAAAATAGAATTCCTTTGGCTTTTTTGATTTTGATTAACGACACAAGGACCTGCAAAATTCAACTTTGATTTGATTAACGACACAAGGACATGAAAAATTCAACCGCAGCCGAGGAAAATGTCCTCGATAACTTTACCTTTCAACTGCTCACTCCCTCCAAACTTCCAAGCACAAAGAAATAAGTGCAAAACTCGCGAGCAAACACCACTCCCCACACTTCCATTATATCCCCATATTTTTAAATTAAAATACCATTAAAAGTCGCAAAGGTCACGCCGTAAGCTCAAGCAACGCTCTCTACGCCGACCCAAATTGGTCCCGAAAAAAGAGGAGGGGGCGGGGGCGGGGGCAGCCTTGTTTTTTTTTAAAACTGTCTATACGACAATTGGGCTCCGTGCGATCGGTTGCGGTAAATAGCGATGTAAGCACGATATCCCGCGAATTGTCCTCCAGCCCTGGGCGTACGCAATTTCCCTACCCGACTCCCCGCCCATTCCACGAGCTCATAAAAGCGGCCTCCGCCAAGCCGAAGAAATTAAAACTTGGAAACTCGCCTATCTGAAATGAGCAGTCTGGATGTCGTTGCGCGTGTGTGTGCCCAGTCACCCATTAAGGATAAGGAGGCTCCTCTCCCTACGTAACCTCCTCTTTTCAATGCAGCGGCAGGGATTTTCAGCCATTTTTCAAGCGCCGCGTACGCGGAAGCGCGGAGGTCGATTGCAACTGTTGCGATGCACTGGCATTTCATTGCCAATAGATTGGCGGAAGCCTATTGGCGGCATATTAGGGCATTGTCCAGGCAAACGGATGATTTCCACGCGATACTGTCAACTCGGGGCATTTACAAACTCGACGGCTAACTAATGTCAGCCGATGCTTGGATTGAGCGCTCATATGGCGAAGTGAGTGTGCCTGCCAAGTGGCAGGCATTTAATCTCGCACTTATTAATAGGGGCTTTTGCATTTTGGCAGGCGTTGTAGAAAGTGCTGCGCCGCTATTTATGGGAGGTGAATTTGATGAATAGTTGCGATGTAAGGGTGAAATGATAATGTCGTCGTGTTTTAGATGAAGATTTTTTTTTGTACGACGCAGTATGCTCGTGCGGCAAATTGGATTTTGATCGAATGATTGAATAAATTAGAAGCCAGGTAAATTATTAATAAGAATAATTAGAGCCGTAATTCAAAATGTCAACGAAATAATACATATATATATATATATATATTAAGGTCTCTGTTCGGGGTGCTGTTTGCTAATGAAATATTTTAATCCTTAATTATTGGCATTTTCCTATTTTATGAAAATTGGCTATTTAATGAAATTCTCGTAATTGTATTTGTACAAATTGGTAATTTTTTATCTCTGAGTTTCAATATTTCATTATGGATATACATGTATATGATATATATATATATATATATATGGACATGTGTGTATATGAATATAATACTATTGATCGAAAGTAGAGTGGAAAGAAAAAGCAGTTTACATAAGCTTTGCATGAACAATGTAAACCGATATTCCGAGTAACTGGGATAGCTATTAAAGGCTTATAGGCACTTTGAAATTTGAAAAAATTGATTTTAAAAAATAACGTTTGCCGAGAGTATATTATCTTAAAATTATTTACCCCGAGGTTTAAGATATAAGGGCTTAAGATTTAAGATATAATATTTATATGTGGGTGTATATCACTTGGCCTGCCAACAATTAATTCGCACAATTATTTATAGTGCCTGAATTTTGTGTTCTCCGGCAAGCTTTCGCACTTTAAATAAAAGATTTCCATTTCTAGGAGGAGAAAAATTTGTCCTTTAATTTAAGAGATTAGATGTCTTCGTTACAAATATCTCGCAAATCCGATCGAGCCGAGGCAACATTATTATTTTCCTTTTTAATAACCAATGATTTGTATAAATATATAAATATCCGTGTGATGTTATTTTACGCGCATATAGTCAAATGTAAAATAATTTTCATCTTTCTTCGAAACATTTGCAAAAATTAATTATTTTCCAATTACGAGCACTTGTTATTGTTACATTAATAGATCCAGCAACCTGTAAATTGACGGATTTTATGAAAGTTACGAACGAAATTTCATGTCAGTTAACAATCTTGCATAATTACGTTGCTGGATAAACGAATATAAGAATAGGAATCTCATTATTTGTGAGAAATAAGTGTACCTCAGCATTAAAATTTGACAGCATTATGTCTCATTATTTTATAATAAACAGAAAATTGTAGTACTCGTCGTAAATTTAAATACTTTTAGGTATGAATTTTATCAAAACTACAATAAGTAAGAGTAAAGGATGAAAAGGGGTACGTCAATTTTCCTTTAATTCATTTGCTGGTTTCGTTCGAAAAAATGATAACTCATTACCGCGCTGGCACTGAAGAAATTAGCAGATTTTAAGAGACTTAATAGGAAGCGCATATAGGTTTGCGCCTTAAATGGTCATTAAATGAAATAATTGATATATTAAATAAGCCAATGGAAACTAGTTGTTCGATGTAGGTATTCAGGTGAAATGAGGAAAAACAATCTTTTTCCTCTTTACCGTTAAAACTGTACATTTTAATATATTAAAGTTAACAAGAAACATAAAAATGTAATTCACATTTAGTAAATTAGCAAGGAGAATAATAATATTTTCGAATACTATGCAATTACGTTAGAATATCAATGGCTTTCCAGTAATATATACTATTTAGTAGTATTTATGTAATAGTTGCTTCGATATTGTCTTATTTTCATTTGCAGTATCTATTATATATATGTATATGTATATAATATATACTATTATATATATAAACTATATATAAACTATTATATATATATTATATATATATATTATATATATACTATTATATATATATACATATACATATATATAATATATACTATTATATATATGTATATGTATATAAACGCGCGCGCGCGCGCGCGTGTGTGTGTGTGTGTAACTAGTCAATCGAGTATGTAATGTATTTGTAGTTTACGAAACTCTAATTTCAATTCTAATTTGAACTGGTAAATCTATTGAGATTAGAGTTTCAAAACTAATTAATTAATATTAAAGAAAGTTATTTAAAACGAGCAGAGATATTAAATTCGATAACTTTTCTTTATACTACTTGTTTATCATTTCCAAGTTATAATTTGCGAAACGATATACTATGTCAGGTTTTTATTTTGTTGAAGAAATAATTAGGCTATAAAAACGATAGAATAAAATTAGCATTTATTTTCTCAAAAGCTGGAATTGATCGATAATAGTGAAAATATAATGCTGCCAACATTGAATAGGTTTTATGTCAATCTATTTCGGTTAGCTAAATCTTGATTTATAGTGCGCATTTTTGTTTGAAAATATTTTTGTAAAATGAATTTATGCGTGAGCGGTAATTGTGTATTATACGGGAGGTTTTATCTGCAAAAAATAGTAATTATTAAAATTTCATGAAAAACAAATGCCTGTGCATTAAATCTGGAAACAAGATATTAAATTTTTAAGTAATAACTAAAATTTCGCATTACTATATTTGCATTAGCCTGGCATTGCGACGATGGAAAATATTACTGAAATATGTGTCATTAGATGTTGAATATGTAAACATAGAGTTTTACATTTTAACATTTAACTGCAATATTAAAATGTGAAACTTCGAAAGGATATTATTATAAATCATAAAATTTGAGTTCAATTGAATGCAGTTTTTTAATTAAAATTTGAATGGCGTATTTCTGTATTTATTTTCAGCGATACGTATTTATTTTAATTTAAAAAATTCAAAAAGAATTTCAATTTGATGTACTATAATTTAAAAAGTATAAATACTGAAATAAAAATAAATAATCATTGCTTGTGTTTATATACTTTCTCGAATTTTCTAATTAAATTCTATGAAAATAATTATAATTTAAATATTTTCATAATTTTAATTACCAGAGTTCATTTCTCTCTCTCTCTCTCTCTCTCTCTCTCTCTCTCTCTCTCTCTCTCTCTCTCTCTCTACAAGCAATACTACAATAAATTAACATTAATTATAATTGTCGAAGCTATTCATGAGCAATATTTTTTGATTGCTTCCTGCGGCGCGAGTATACTTTTTATTGTATTTTACATTTGGATATTAATGATTTTAGTTTACGAAAAAATATTATGAAAACTTTTGATCGAAGCATTCGCATAGCATAAGCCATTATAAAAATATTTCAAATACCATAATGTCAGTCAATATAGAATAAGCAGTGTTTATTTGAAGCAGATCTCTGTCAAACTTTTTAGCGGTAAAAAATTGCGATTTTATAGTTTTACTTATTTCAGAATTTCACTCATCTGAAATTTGATATCATATCTTTCAAGATTCGGTTTAAATAGATGTATGTATATATGTATATATAGCGATGGGTGCGTATATATCTAAATATACATGTGGTAAGATGGAATGTTTATAGTTATCGTTTAGTTCTCGTCCTTCTTCGATATACCAACCAGAGAGAGTTTTAGCTCCGATCAAAGTTTTCTCTTCCACTTTTTCTCCTCTTGTTCCCTTTTCTTTTTCTTCTTCTTCTTCTTCTTCTTCATCATCTCTTCGTATTATATTTCTTTCGTATTTCTGTCGTTTTGCACGTTTTTTATTCAGGACTTTACATGGAAACATTGAATTTTTAGTTCGTTGAATTTCGAAATTGAATTGCTATATTTCAAAGTTGTTTAAGTTTGTAGTTATACGGAGTTATAGATGTATATACAAGATGGTTCGAGTCAGAGTAAAGTTGCCGACTAACTCGTTTTGTTACTTCTCTAGTGACTTTAATTAGTGGAATTGCGAAAGTGGATTGTTGAGCTTGAATGTATATCTTTTTTTGGTTCATACTTTGCATCGTACTCTCTCTCTCTCTCTGTCTCTCTCTCTCTGTCCCTCTCCTACGCGGCTCCCGAGCTCTTCTTTTATAAGTACTAAAGAATATTAAATTTGAAAATTCAGTTTACTTAAATAATTGAAATATACATTATATCAATATTCATGCTATCGAGAAACATTATGCTAAACATAAAAAGGATTTTTATTGAACTGAATGATATCAGTTCCTTTAAAAGTATATTATTATTTAATAAGAAACTTATTTTCGCGACAATTCTTAAAAGATAAATACGTCTTTGTAATTTCTTGATTAGTTCATGCAGATCTTCGTCTAACTTTATATGTCAAACCTACCCAATGCATACATTATTAACGATTTATAGACGTAATTAAATTTTTAAAATGTTTTAGTTTTTTTTTTAAAAAGCGTTTTAAAAAATTCTATCCGAGGAAGATGTGCTTTAATTTGAAATTCAAGCTCTTTTCAACTAATTTTAATATATAATTTTTCCAATATATTTTAATTAAGTGAAAAAGTTATACAAGCAAATGGAAAAATTAAATTAAATTATTATTGTGAATTCAAAAAAAAAGAAAGAAAAAGGAAATTTAAATTAAAAATATTTATTATATGTAAATTAGAAATTTAATATTATGTGTTTGTATTTAATCTCGAGTCCGATGATAAAACTTGTGGCTCCGAGTTTGATGCGAAATAATTAAAACTGAACTTGTATATTTGTCCAATTTTTATATTTAATTTCATTATGCAAATATGAATAATTATTATATATTTTATTATACGAGATTCATATCCAATATAAAATCCATTGCACGAATTGTCGTATCGATGTACAAAATCATTTTTATACTCGAGTATTTATATGTACCCACGCCCCTGCCCATTCGCTCTCACTAATACAGCCTCGTTTGCTCGTACGTGTAATGTAATGTAAATGTAGTTGAAATTTCTCGAAAGTATTAAATATTTCCAATCTTATTACTGCGAAGCAAAAAATATTTCGCTCGCACGACAACGGAGCAACTCGCTTAATTTATTGCAACTCTTAATTAAATTTAACAAATGCATTCTTAGCTTATTCCGAACAATTTAAATTGAACACAACTTCTCTCTTTTCTTGGGCGAATGCATTTATATCTTCCCGAAGAATCGGAGGAAATTAAATTGAAATTTTTCTCCTAATCCTATTATAATAGAGAAATTATAAAATATTTTTTATTATCGCTAGCGTAATATTAATAATTTTAATTGAATTGATACGAGGCGCCCGTGAAATTTAAATGTCAGGTGAAATATTTTTAACCATATTTATTTTATAATAAAAAAATATGTGCATTTAATCCACGGCTGCTGAAAATACAGTATTTCGTGCGAAGATGAAATAGAGTTTGGAAAAGGCTTTTGTACTTGAAAATAAGCGAAAATGGACTTTATAATTTAATTTCATATCGAACGGTAATTATAAATGAAAGAAAATAATGCGAAGCTGTAAAAGAAAATGTGGCGAGTTAGTTATTGCTCCGAAGCTCGTATTTATAATTAGTTTAATTAATGATACACGATGTTATTTTATTTATTGTTGTATTTTATTTTTTGTTAAAGCATTGATTATTATTCCTTTTTAAGACAGAAAGTTTTCGATGTTGAACAAGGGGACCTTCGCTTCGAAGAAACAAAGTTCATTTAGAAGCACGGAGTCTCGGCTGTAAAAGCCGCTGAAATGTAAAATTAGCGACGCTTTTTCATTCGTGTAATAAATTTTGTTATTTTAAGCGTCTTTCTCGGCTCATTCGCACTCCCAATATTCCATTAATTTTCTCGACTATTCGGCTCGCTAATGATCTAGTATTGATGCTGCTTTTTCCAAGAATAATGCTCAGCGTCGGAGCAATTTTTCTTTATCGTTTCCCCGGTGACTTGTATTAGACGTTCACGTGCTGCATCCTTTACGTGTAATGGCACACTTAATGCTTCATGCCATTGCGCTTCGATTTTTCAAACCCGATGCCCTTGGCTTAACACAATCCTCCTACGTGATTTTATTTAAATTGCGCAATTTTTATACGGAATATCCTTTAGATATGATTTTTTTTATAACGATTGTAAAATGCTATGGTCCACCGAGGCTCTTCTCCTGCCAATAACTAATGCATATAATTAATATATAAATAACTAAATGAATAATAGCCGTTGTTGTGATTTAATGCTATTGATTATTCATTAATTGTACGTTGGATTTGTATTTTAATCTTATGGTCTCAGATTCACAAAAACTATTTGCAAGTTAACCTTTATTGGTGATAATTTCAATGCTAATAATGCCTCTTTACTGGACGTTCTTTTGCATTGCATATAGTTTGTGAACTTGAACGGATAATTTTCGAAGAGTAATACACATCTGCCTCTCACGCATATTTTAGAATATAAAATAAAGAAATTGGTTTTTTCGAAGAGAATAGCGGTAATTTGCTTGTAACGCTTATTATGGCGCGTATTACTTTCTTGGAGCAAGATGTACATATTAAATATTTTATCTTTAAAATAGTTATGTCATGCCAAATATACGTAACGCGAAGCCACGAAAATAAATGAAAAGTCAGTCACTGTTTAGAAAATGTTTTAGTTTTATTTTTCTCCCGAGATCCTTTTATAAATACTTTCTGTTACGGAAATGTTAACTGCTTTTATCATTAATGACTCGCTTATAGATAGATATCCATTTAAATTTAAAATGCTGGAGAAATTGATGATACAGCTATTTTTAAAAGTTTGATAATGTTGCTCAAACAGATAGTATTACCAATATTGAATAATTTTTGCTCAGAATAATTAATGCTGATTTTTGCTCAGGAACACAAAGTTCTTAGAATTTATTTTGAAAGTTTAATCAAGACATGTGTTTCATTGTATCCAGGGAATCTTGAGAGTTGATTTGGTTTTTTTTTTTTATATTATTGTGAGTTGTGCGCAAAGAAGTGTCATAAATTAAGTTAAGTCATAAATTATTAATATAATCAATGCGATTTTATATTATACGCGAATGTATTTTGGCTAGATAGAAAAATTTCTTTCAACTACCTAATTAATATAGATGGGTAAATTTTTATTTGACACAATTATAATTAGAATTCATTGTTTACTGTTTTTTCTCCTTTTTCTCTTTTTTTCTTTTATACTATTTATTCTGTAAGTAGTTGTTAAAAAGTATAGTTACCTAAGCTCTCACGTAATCCTACCCATGTAATTCTCATATTAAATATACTGACTAGGATTTTCGACGTTTGAGGGTTTGTTTGAACCTTATAAATAAATATCAAACGCAGATATTATGAGCTTATATTACTAGACTTAAGTAAAGTCAAGCTGTCTAGACAACACAAAAAAGCGACCAAAGAATATCTCTGAAATAAAATATATTGGAAGTAACACAGCGCGTCATTCGCATCACTGGAAGGGGACCATTCCGTACAAATAGATGATAAGTAAAAATAAACGTCTTAATGTCATTGCGTTGACTTTCTTTTTAGAGTTGATCTATTTAAAAGCATTATAACTAAAAGGGATAGATAGGATTATAATATAATGATGATTCGCGAAATAAAATGATTGGAAAGTGCTTGGGTGTCTTTGGGTAAATATATTTCGTCCACTGGCCAAATTAATTAAAGCAATTCACATAAAAAAAGCTGACAAATAGAAAAACAATATCGCTGCATCGCGCAAATGAAATTATTCGACATTAAATTTTATTTTGTAGACTTTATTTTGTAAACCGAAGAAAAATAGGTCTTTATGTGAATAGTAGGACAGGAAAATCAATAGGATATTAAAATAATATACTTGACATTGTAATTAAGAGCATATCGTTATGAAAACCATGTGATGTGGAAATAATTAATTAAAGCCAAAATATTGCGAATTTAATTATGTATTAGTACATAGAACATTTTTTATAAAGCAAAGAATGCACGTTGTGCAAGCAATTTCTTATTTGTTTTAATGCTTCAATATTCATTGTTTTGAGTAATAATATTCATCAGCATTGAATAATTAGGACGTAAAATTAGATATCCGAGTTCCTATGTCAATTACTTAAATACCAAAGAGAGATTAAAAATAATAGAGAATATTAAAGGCCATGTTTTTCCGACAGAAAACTAAGGGTAAATTTTTGTTTTGCAATAATAGAGAATAAAAAATAATCCCGAGTTAAATTAATAACTTTAGATATAAGATAAAAATAATAGTAATCATTAAAACTATTGTATTAGATTAAAAATACTCTATTCATTTCAGAAATTCATTGATTTCAGAAATAAAATTTAGAACAAATACAATTTAAGACTTGAAATATATCAGTGAAAAAGAATATTTAAATTAGTAATCAACTCGTACAGTTGGTGAGTTTAATTTTTCTGAACTGTATATTTTATATTTTTGTAAATTTGCTTATATTGTTTTAATGAGAAAAATAAGGAACTTGATGTGTTATCGATAAATTGATGTTTGAAAAAGTTTTGCGTAGAATAAAGAAAGAATAGAATCAGAAATCGTATAATTATAAGCTAGAGAAATTACATAATTTATCCAATTTCGCGAAGAAAATTAAATCTCGCGAATTAAGAGAAGCCGATTATGTAGCCAGAATATGAAAAAATAGAGTGAAATTAAACAAATTTAGTAAATAGGTCGAAAAATAAAAATTAAAAGGCCCGTTTCTAATTGGTACAGAAAGTATAAAGTATTATAAATAATATAAATAAATGTAAATAAATATAAATTATTATTTATGTTGTTGAAGTGTAGTTTAAGTATGAGTTTGAGTATTATTATAGATAAATGAATTATGATAGTTTGGATCGCGCAATTACGAAATTAATAATTGGATTAAGAAAAATACATTGAAATTGAATCTGTCGATATTATAAATATAAAAATTTTGCAAATATTGCACATAAGCTTCATTCAAAGTAGAATAATTTGGTAAGCAAGTAAATGCAAATTACTCAAAAATATTGAAATTGTTAATAAAAACTTGAGAATTTCTGTACACAGCACTAGTGAATATTATTGTAACATTAACATTATTTAATTTATTTAATTAAATGTTATAATTATTTACATTTATATGGTTAGTTTTAATTTTTCCGGAGAGATTAAATTATTTTAAAAATTTTATATTCTTGGACAATAATTAAATTACAAAGAAATATTTTATTTAGAATGTTGAAATGGAGTGAATAAGAGTAGAAATAGAAATTTGTACTTTGTCGTTCGAAGTCGGGAGTATAAAGAAAATTCACTGATTCTCCAAATAAATGAAAAAATAAAATTTAATACGCATTGCGCTATTTTTCAAATTATCAATTTAACAATTTTTAAATGTTCAGTTTTTATGGAAAGAGACTCGTAAATGTTGTATAATTTAATATTATAAGATTCTGAATAAAAGACTTGGGAGTCAAGAGGAACGACGACGTTGAATAAATAGTCTACGACATGTAAGGAGTAAACATTTATCAAGAGCTTTCAATATGTTTCTTCTATAAAGTTTCATAATACTTTTTAAAATATACAAGATTTAATATATGCAATTTAAATTTAATTTATGTTAAAATTTTTAATTATCTCCGTGCGTTTTTTCCCCCCCGTCTTAATATATGAAATCTCTTAATAGCACATTTTTATGGATAAATTAAAATATATAAGTGAATGCGGAGTAGATGTTATTCCAGAAGATTGCTTAGCTTATGAGTAATTTATTCCAACTCTATAAAAAAAAAAAAATATTGAAGTAACGTAGCGTCAACGGATTCTCTTTTCTCTGTCGGCAATCACAAAGATAATCAATAAAAGATATATAATTTGAAAAAAAAAGGTGCATCGGCATATCGAATGTTTGGAAGGGTATTAGAGCAAGAGAAGGATAAGATTATACGGATTGAAAGTTTGAGAACGAGATAGAGAGAGAGAGAGAGAGAGAGAACGAGCAAAGTCCAATGCATTCGGACGGCTCTCATTTTTCACGTGAGAGACTCACAAACTGTCATTTGGATCACTTGGATCACTTGGATCACTTGGTTTCAGCCTACCTACCTCCCCCTAATGCATCAGTTTGACGATGATATATCGCATCCCTTGGAAACTTTATTCCTCGGCTCAAGCTTGTCATATCGTTCCGGAAATTCGCCGTGGAGAGGAAAAAATAAGGAAGTAATTGAGCAAAGTCCGTCTCGGTAATGAAAAAGTATTATGTACCGATATTCATCCGCGAGAGATAATGATTCGTTTGATGACTGGCAATTATTGTTCTATATTAATACATTAAATTCGTTTACAAAGTTGAGAAATTGTGGCCTCATACTTCATAAATTATGTCACGAGATAAATTATGGGGCATGCATAAGTAAAAGCGTTATTAGATAAAAAGATTATGAAAAGATTATAAATTAGTTAATGCATGTGGTGGTGATATTATTAAGTAAAATATATAATAGAACGATCAATCAAAATAAATCTGATATAATTGACTCTATTGAACTTTTCGAACTAAAAATAGCATTTCCTCCTGGGATCTATTTTTCTCTTCCCCCGAGATTCTTACTTTTAATCTTTCCACTCGCTCTCTCTCTCTCTCTCTCTCTCTGTCCTCTGTCCTCTGTACTTTTCTCCATCTAATTCTCTTTGATTCGTGAGAAAGAAATTTAAATTATTTCGCACAGACTCGCTTGAACGAAAAATTTCAGAGAAGAAGCAAGTTTCGAAGGAGAGCAAGGCAAGGCTTTAAAAAAAAATTAAACCTCGTCTAATGTGAACTGAAAACTAAAATACACACATTATTGATATTTGGAAAGTTCATTGAAATTTTAATTAAATTGCCTTTAATGGTAAAATATTGTGCCGAATGAGAAAACATAGTCCGCTTGCTTGAATAATAATAAATTTATACAAGTCATATGATTTTCTGAATATTCCTGCCCGAGTCACAGACTATGCTTCAGCTGAATTTAGAGGATACGTATTTTGTTAAGTGCATTAACTTATGAAAAATTCTACTTGCATTTGGTTGCTCTAAAGATACTTTTAAGATGTACGCAAAATAAATCTCGTTCGTTTAATATTAATTTTATTGTAAAGTGCACCTCGGCTATTCGTGAGAAGATCATGAGAAGAGCATCGATCACGCTCACCATTATGTAAATAATTTGCGCACATATGATTGTTTATATATCATCGATGGATGTCACATTCTTTGACGGCAAATAAAATTCGTTGGGCTCTCGCAAGGATATTTAGAAGCGTTTTAAAATTCAAATGGAAGTATCGAGTGGGTGTTGTTGGTAAAAATTACGTTACCGCTTAGCTAATTCTTCAATCAGCTTATTTCGCGCAACGCACAAACAAAGGAAGATTAATTTATTGCATTAAATGTAGCCGGACGCTGACTGCAGCTCGATAAATTGTATTGGTACATTTAATCTCGCTGTTGTTTCTCGTTTTAAGAAGGATGAGGCATCGAAAGCCCATACACACGAGTAATATTCAGCGAGAGCTCGCAATGATTAATTATGTATCTGGGATGCTCAGCTACGCTTTGTCCGTTTATCCTAATTTGAAGGCAGAATGTTGACTCGTATGAGGATATAGTCGTTAAGGGTTTTCGCGCGCGTCTCATTATAATAAATATAAGTTGCGTGCTTATTTCTATTTATACAGGCTCGCTAATTCACATAATACACGATGGCAGAGCAGCTTGCAAATATTCTGCATTTTATCCTGAAATCTCTTATAGGCGAGCTTCAATTTTTAAGCAACACTAATGCTGGGAATTAGAATTCATATTAACTCAGTTCGGCCTCGGTATGCTTAAAAATTGAAATTAATGTATCGGTAGTGGGGGAGGAAAGGAACATTGTTAAAATGTTGAAATAATGAAAATGGCATTAATAACGAGTGTGCGTGAGTCATAGAAGCTATGTATGAGGTAAGAATTGCCATGGGCAGGTAATGTAGAGTTTCATGCTAATGCAGCGAGCTTAGATTATTTATTGCCTAACGTTGAAGAAATCAAGATTACAATCGAATGAAAGACTCAACTCTTGATGATAAATGCAAAATAATCCATTTGAAATGGAAATCAATCTTTTTGATATTTCTTTAAACGATATTTCTTCAGGCGTACAATTAGATGATAAAATGCTCTCGCCATTGTGTCTTTAGCGCGCTCCTAATATTTTAGACTTATTATATGTTGCCCTTCAATTTCTAATATTTTTTGCAACCTTTCCGTATCCGTTGCTCTCTCAACGGCCAACTCGTTTCATTCTCTGAAACCTTCACGTCGCGTCATGTGCAATCGCTCTCGCCGTACATAAGGAAATTCAAAATGCCATTACGCTCATGCGAAAATAATGAAATATTACTGGCAATGTGTATATAAGTCTTCCTCTTCGAGCAATTTTCGTTTCTGTTTTTAATACTGCGATACATCTGGGAGATGAAATATTTCGTTTTATATTAAATAAATTCCTTCGTAAATAAAAAAATATTGGACGGGGCGTTGTATTATTAAAATGGTATTTTATGGCTTAGATGATTTCAGAGAAAATATTTCTTTTTTATTAAAAGGAAATATAAAGAGTGACTATTTACAAATTTGTTTGGGCTTATTTACAAAAGCAATAACCACACGCACACACTCTTACCTACCTTTATGAAATATATGTATAATGGAGGAGCGCGTGTTTATACATAGCCAGTGTATCCTATAAATATATACAATGCACATTAATATATTGTATGCAATAATTGTAAAGAATAAACATCCCTAGACACGCGTAGGATAATTCTATTACAATACAATTGTCGTCAGGATTGTATGTCAGGAGCTAATATGCACCTAAAACATCTATGTATTGAGAAAATTACTCTTCGTGTCTTATTGAAAATATTATTTATCATTGCAGCCTTAGATAACACGAATAGTACATATTTTTTATAATTCTCTTCATAAACAGTTTATGTTTAATTAGTAGGTCCGGGAACAATCGGAATATTCTTCTTTCGCCAAAGTTGGCTGCTCCAATGCCGCCATAGTACAGCTTAATGCTCCGTCAATAATGAGACAAAAATTTAAATAATATATAATTATCGTTTATGCGGAGACTGAGAAAAAATGAAATTTATAATTGATTTGACGTTGCTTGCATATCTTATTATTCCCTAATTATTATTCGCTTTTTAGACTAAAGCGTATACGTACTTTTAGGCAATTGCCGGAAAAGTTGTTTCCCCAAAACTTGCTCTTTTCTTCTTCTTCTTTTTTTCTTTCTTTTTTTTTTAGTAGAAAGCAATAGTTTACTGACATTATTTATATTATTTGTGTACGCAGACGCGGCGCTTGTTATTTTCCCCGAATAACATGTAGTATGTTCAGTAGATGCGAGTGCATTTGAATTAATTTTTCTTGAAAAGAGCAAATTTGCGCAGATATTTTAGCTCGAAGAGAGGTTACTTAGCGAGGATAATGTAATGTAGCCTGCGCTTATTATAAAATTATCATTCTGCATAAGTAGATCGATGAGATTATTCAGAGACGTAAAGCTTACGTCAGATTCAATTTTAATAATGGAAAGTTAATTACGAGCGATACAAGGTCTATCCAAGAGTTTTCGGCGAATGGAAGGGAATTTTTACAAATGAGCATGTACAAATGCAATAAAATCAAACTGGCCGCGAACAATGAGTTACTTGATTTTCAGTTTTAAATTAACAAAGCTTTTAATGCAAATTGCATTATCGCACTGTCAAATCCACGAAATGAAGTAATTGTTGCGATATTTTCACTTAGCGAGTGGTTTTTAATTGATTAAGTTCTATTAGCATATCAAGTTTGGGCATTCGAAAGGTAGTGGTGGTGGTGGTAGGGGAAGCTATTCCTTGAGTTTCTTTTGTATAAAGTAGTACAGTTGTCGTGTTCAACATTATTCTATTATCTATGTCAATCAAATCATGATCAAATTTCTCCAACGTAAATGGAACGAAGCTAAAATGCTTTTATCATAGACAACAAAAGCTTTTATTTTTAAATGAATTAAAATTTCTTATACGTACAGTTGAACGCAAACGAATATCACGCATCAATGACAACTTCTTACACGATTAAAGAAAATCCTAGCAAATATATTCCAAGGTAGCATTTGTTAATTAATATTTAATAATTTTTACATAATTACACAATTGCTGGAGATTTCAGATGAAAATACGCTTAATCAGCTATTATTTCTTATATTATTATATTACTTCGTATTAAAGTAAACTTTAATCCTTATGCTTTTACCTTTCACGCCAATATTTGAAATGAAAAATGTTAGCCCATATTTTCTAACTTAACATTAAATTGCCATTTCTATAACTAACTGCTTTTACTTTTCTTAAGATATTCAGCTAAAATAGGAATGCATATGCATTTTGTATATACAAATACACGATAAATAGGAAAAATGTATAAAAATACATTATTATTTGGAAATTCGTGAGATTTGTTGTCGTTGAATATGAAAATAATATTAAAACCATAGCATTGAAAATATGAATCTAGATTATATATGAGAAATAGCAAATAGGAAAAATATAATATTGCAATACAAATGCCGAGAAAGTCAAAATTCATATTAAGCTTCATATATTAGAAATTTAATATAATAAGATTTCTATTTTAAGCGAAAAAAATTGTAATAAAAATTCTATCCAGTAGAACACACTTTAACAATTTACTTTACGTATTATTAATGTTTTAATACTTTACATGCGAATTAGGTCTCTTTTCGTTTTAATTATATTTTACGTTTAGAGCAACTATGTATTAATATTGTCAAAACAAATTGGCATATTAAATACCATTCGTATTTAATACAAAATTCTGTCAGCGATAGCAATAAATAAACTATAAGGAAGTATATTATAGAGTTGCTAAAAAAATATAATTATAGAATTTTTTTTTTTATTTGCCTTATTAAAATACAAGTTTTCGTGAATTTTCAGTTAATTCGTTGGAATTAGTTGGAAGAGAAATGTAATAAGATAAGACAGACAATATACGTAATAAGAGGCTATAAGCAATAGGAAATAATAAGAAATAAAGTTATAGTCTAATAATATACATGTAAATAAAGTGGAATTTTCCATTTTACCGAACGAGCCTGAAATTTACCAACTTGTCATAGTTATCGATTAATTGTTTTCTATCCATTTAGCAAATGCTGTTTGTAAATATACCAAATTACTCGTCGTCCTCGTTGGATTTCGCGTAATCAAAGATAAATGTAATTAGCAGCATTGAATTAATTTTCTTTTACCTTTATTTCTTTTTACACATATATCGTGCTATTATTATTAATTAGTTGCCACGGGGAGCATCGTGTGTCGTAAAACATTAATTTTCCATTTTAAAAGCGAGCCTTTCATATTATATTTGATTCATTAATATCAATCTATTTAGTTGGGCTGCTCAGTGGGTTTGCATCGAGGCAAAAGATGGCACTGCTAGAATAAAACGAAGGTCACTTTTAGAATAAAACCACTTTCCAAGAATTTTACGCTGACACTCCGCGCCAAATGACCTTGAATTGACAACCGTTTTTGGCAGCTGATCCTTGTACTCCTCGCTTATCAAAGGGACAAAGGGATAGGAATTTCATGCACTTGTTAAATGGTAATAAATGGTTAAAGGTAAAATTAAATCCAAACAATATTTCGTTATTCGAGTCCCGATTAAATTAATTTTAATAGGATATCCAATTCTCATGTTAAATGAGCAGAAAAGACTTTGAGCATCTTATAGACTTTCTTCAGCTCACTGCTTTATCAATTATAATGCATATTCATAATATTGCGAGTATTGATTGAAGTATTGACTACGATATAATATACTTTAGAAGGAGAACGTTCATTGATTGCTATCTATTACAAATTAGCGATAAAGTGCATTTCTACGCGTGCATCGAGGTTATGTTAAGTGGCAAGCGAATGAAATTTTTTGAATTATTTGCAGCCCAACATTTAAAGGGCAGATTTACGAGCCTCAGCCTGGGCATAGCAAGCCAGTTGAAATAAGAATAAGTAATGTAATAAGCTTGGCAAGCATTGCACTGCAGTGGGAAAAAGCAGTCCATCGGCAGAGGAAATTATGAGGTCTGTCCTCGGCAAGCATCAGGCTATAACTTTTATTGGCATCTTAGAGAAGAGCGCAAAGGACATTTAAGGAAGACTGTGCATTTTGAGACAATCGTCGGAGAATGAAAGGAAGGGAAATTCTTCACTTTCGAAAAGGGATATATTTCAAGTAGAATAGCAATCTTTATAAAATTATTCTCCACTTGGATTTACCTAAGCTTCCTACCACCTACAAAGTATTATTTCCGTTTATACACGGCGCTTCAGCTATTTGATCTGGCTGGCCCAACCAAATTAAAACATCGTCGATAAAACCAGTCGTGCATCAACTAATTTAGACAAATCGTATTATCCTCACTCAATTAGGAAAGCTAAAGATTGGGAGTGAGGTGCGTAAAAAAGAGCGTATGATGAAACAGTTATTACAGCTTTGTTCTCATTTTTTCGTTGTTGTTGTTGTTGTTGTTTTGGTTTTCCTTCTGTTTGTCCCTTCCCATTATACCTCAGTCAACTCTTTGCTTATACGGGCAACATTGGGAGGAAGGGTGGGTGGGGAGGTAAGGGAGGAGGTGGGGTAAAATATCGGATAAAAGATGGCTCCACTCAGCTAAAAGTTTTCGACTACACTTTCCAGCTTATTTCCTCTAACTCGAGTTATTCATTGGAGCCTGTCATCAATGTCTTCTTTACTCAAATCCTCACACCGTAATCGCAGTCACGCAATGCCACGCGATATAATGCAACGCAGACAATTAAAAATCGTACGTACTTCTCTCTCTCTCTCTCTGGTTTGCTGCTGCGATTGGCGCGCAATAAAAAAAATAAAAAAAATATGTATTTGCACGTTGCTAATGCAAAGCACGCCGGTAAAGTATAATATCGGAGAGTTTTTGGATGAAACTTTGTATTTGTGAAAGTCCGAGGAGGAGTTTTATAGGCAAGTGAGAGGAATATGATGGGCCCTCGCATCAGCCCTAGATAAATAGCTTCGCTTTATTTTGTTGCCGTGTAAACTCCAGAAATTCCCGTGTTTGCCGACACACACACCATCCCGCTCGGGATTTGCTCATTGCAGGCGAGTTCTATGACATCGAGGCATCAAAGGCGACGACGCGCCACCGCGATCAGTCCGCTCGTATTTACAATCTTGTCAAGGTGGATAAGCCCGGGAAGGGCAGCGATTTGCAAGTGTCGTGCACTCGCCTGCCAATTACAAATAAAAGATTAGGCGACACTGATGCACCGGACGCGAGTCTGGGGCTGCGCATTTCTTTACCGAGCCGCCGCCATTTGGAGTGGCCCGGTCGTTAAGCCTTTATTGGTGATTATTGATTTTGTTCGGGGATAGGTTACATCGGCCAGGCTTGGCTTGTTCCTTGTACTGCTGAATGACAATTGCTCGGGCCAATGTCGAGAAGTCGAGAAACTGACAATTGCCGTGATGTTATAAAGAGCGGCCAAATAAAGTGTGGAAATGTTTTGCATCAGAGTGGAGCGGCGGGGCTGCTTCAAATGTAAGACAGAAGTCAAGGAAAGGAAAGGGCTTGCAACGGAAAATTCGATATGAAATTTTGGCCTACCTGTTTTATTGTAAAATTTACAGAACTTTGGTTATTACGAGGAAGGCAATTTCAAAGTGTCATCGCCATTTATATAGGGACTTATTGTTGATATGTTGTTGACCAAGGCGCGTGTGCATAATATATTTATTTAAGTCAATAGGGAGTATCGTCTCTCTCTTTCAAAATATATCAATTTTACATTATGCGCCTATTGCGCATGCGCGAGTGTCAATTAAACAGTAGAAATTTTTTATAGTAAGCATCGTGAACAATGGGGTCCTGCGATTCTTAATTTCCGGCGTACAATAGCAGTGATTATTAATTCGTCGGGCATATTTTTTAATTTTTTTTCAAGACTTCCACAGTAACAATCAATTGAAAATATTCCGCTGACTTTAAACTTGGGCGCGAAGGAAAATTCGTAATTGTTGCAGAATTTAAATATTGTCAATGGGTTGTAAAGATATTTCCTCATTTGTCAGAATTGTCAGAAAGTTGTCAGAAGAAGCAGACAAAAGAGCTTTGAAAATATTTACGCAAAATGGAGTTCTGCACATGGAAATCTAGTATAATAGGCAGCATTAATTTTGTTAATATATATATATGTTTGTGTATAATTCGTTTCTTCTCTCTTTTAACGCGAGACCAAATTTTATTTGGTCGCCAATCGAAAAGTAAAAGCAAATAAATAAATTTAAGTATCACGATTAATGGCCTTGGTGCTTTTAAAGCTGTAAGTGGATACTTTTAATCGCTTTTTCACTTGTATTCCCCGGATTCGCTGCGCATCTTCACTCGCCTGACAATATATATTAATTTTTTTTAATGGATATTACACGACGATGTAAATGAATAAATAATGCGTCTTGATATTAAAACAAGTCCTTTATAACCAAGTAATTTTATTTATGCTTATAGTCTATATAAATCCTAGAATATAAATTAGAATTTTAATACAGACGATAACGACATTTGCACTCATAAATAATTGTATTATAAGTTCTGCATACTCAAATAGCTAATGCATTATATATATATACATATATATATATATGTATATTCTTGCATATATATTCTTGGTAAGTTTGAGCGTCCAATACTGTCTTACTTGCTTCAAAAAAGTTCTACTTCATTTACCATTTAATAATGCGCGAATTTAGTTGTATTGGAGAGCTGCGCAGCTACGATCGCCACATTCACTTGGATTCGTGAAATCTTGAATGAATTAACGCGAAAATTCATTCATGCAGCGCCGTAGAATGTAAATTGGCGATTACTTCTTGAATTTCCGATTGAAAATGCTAATACTACGCACGAAAATAACTTTGTTTTCGTAGCGTCGGTGCCCATACGACCGTCCAATAAGACATTAAAGCGTTGCTTTTGCGCGAGTTGCCTCCTCATCTTGTCTCGTCTATGGATCTGGAATCTCTCATACTCCTCATAACCCCTTCAAACTCATCCGCTTTCAAATGAAAGTGCAGTTGGCGATCGCGTTCCGCCTTCATTATGGCGGATAAAACGCAAGATGCGTTCTCCCGAGCTGAGTCTAAGCGAGGCGAACAAAGTTCTTTTCTCTTTCGTTTCATCGGCCGAGTCGTGGAATTAGAGGTGAGCAGGTAGGGGCGGGAGGGGGGGGAGTGGACCGCCGGTGAAAAGGAGAAAGTCGAGGAAAAGCCGCGAGGCCGTCATATCGCCAATTATTCAAAGTGAGCGAGGGCGTCGAAGGGCGCGAAGCTGTCGGGCAGGAAGGGGAGTGCAGCGGAAGGAGAGAAAGTGTTCTTCCCAGAGGAGGATGCAATAACAGGGGAATAGCTCGGCAGCCGAGAACCCGTGGCTGGAATTTTCGGAGATACAAAGAGGGTAAGCTCGAGTAAACAGCGGCTGCACGACACAGACAATGGCATTTGATGGGATTCCCTTCTCCTCGAGCTCCTTCATTTATTCTTCGTCCTTCTGCTCTGTCCTTCACTTTGGTCAATGATATGTGATTGTTAGGTGGCTTCGTACGACCGCTCCTTCGGATTCCCCGAGGAGGCGAAGCTAATTACCGCCTCACCAGTGATTTCGGTCCGACTCTCGGCGCGTTAATTCACCGAATTTTCTTGGTTTATCCGAGGCAGCGTCCGTTTCGTCAGCTTTTTGCTTGCGCAAACTCGGGATTTATTGAGAGGCACTCTTGCAAGTTCCTAAACCACGCTTTTCTCCGCCCCCAATTTCTCCTTCGCTACCCCCCCCCC